>JAANQP010000473.1:0-16954 GCA_011320165.1 Fusarium protoensiforme | reverse complement strand
AGGAGGGGGGAGGGGGAAGGGTTGGGGGACCGGCAAGTGTCGTCGAGAAGGAGATTGCTGTTGATGATGCCAACTGTGACTGTCCATCTAGATCTCGAACCTGCATCTCTATGAAATTAACACATTCTGTGTAATTCCCGGTCAAGAGCTGACAAAGCTGCAAAACTGGAACGAAAGAGAAACGCCTTCTGCCATGTGACGGGTACGACCGTGTGGAGCGCCGGCGAGCCCGTGAGGTAGCAAATATCATCTCTGGTCAGCAAGATACAGCAGGGTTCCCTGCGGCCCCTGTTCTACTGAGAAGACCGAGATCTGGGAGGGTAGATGCCGAAAGCAAAAAGAAGGGCTAGGCCTCCGGAGCCGGCACGCCGCAAAGGTACCCACGAGACCTAGAAGGAAAAAAACACTGACGTCGAGGAACAAGGGCCGTATCAAGGGCGCGTGATTGGATACACTAGTCCTTTTGCTTATTGAGTTCGGCATGGGTTCGGGGGATCGTCGTGATGAGCGTTTGTGCCGTGTAAGTGGGGATTCTGGATGAGTGTAGGATGAGTATATTAATATGAGGGTGTTCCGCATCAAGGGAGGTCTTTTTGTTCTATTACTCAGACAAGTCTTGACCTGTGTGTCTTTTCTTCTACACATATTTCATACATACCTTGACATCCACTGTTGTTTACACATTATCGACGGTTTACAAAGCCTCGAGGATTTACAACACACGCTACTTGACAGCCAAGACAGCCACATTCCCATCATTGGCTTCTTACATCTTTATCTAGACACATCGATTGGTCTACACACAACATCATATTCAACTTACAAGCAAGAGGAATACCTCTACAACAAAAGAAAGCCCATCATGGGTGAACACGAGTACGACACGTCGGCGCCTCACGAAAACATGACGGCCGGCAAATACATCACCACGCGTCTCCCGACGCTCAAACCTCCCATGCACCACTTGCAGAACCCGATAAAGCTCCTGCGCATGCTCAACGCGCAGCAGTGGGCATTCTTCTTTGTCGCCTTTGCGGCATGGGTACGTCTACCCATATATTACACCCCCTTGTGATGGATAAAGTAGCTGACCTTTTGTTGCTATAGACGTGGGATTCGTTTGATTTCTTCACTGTTTCTTTGACGGTCACCAGTCTGGCCAAGACGTTTGACAAGACAAAGACGGACATCACATGGGGTATCACTCTGGTTCTCATGTTCCGATCCATAGGATCTGTCATCTTTGGTATTGCCAGCGATCGATACGGCCGAAAGTGGCCATTCGTCATCAACAACATTCTCTTCATCATACTTGAGCTTGTAAGTCTTGTCCCCCGCCGGATCCCTGCTGTGGATCACTCGGAGCGGCCCGGCTTGGCATCTTGGCCCAAGCCTTTTGGGGGTCTCTGCTAACTGGATGATAGGGAACTGGTTTCTGTAATACTTATTCTCAGTTCTTGGCTTGTCGAGCTCTCTTTGGTGTCGCCATGGGTGGTCTTTACGGTAACGCAGCTGCAACTGCCCTTGAGGACTGTCCCGAGGAGGCTCGAGGTATCATGAGTGGTATCCTCCAGCAAGGTGTACGTACTGTCACACTTCACTATAGCCTTCCCCTGACTAACTGCTTTTCCAGTACGCCTTTGGATATCTTCTCTGCGCCGCATTCGCCCGAGGTCTCGTCGACACCACCCCCCACGACTGGCGTCCTCTCTTCTGGTTCGGCGCCTGCCCTCCCGTCCTCTTCATAATCTTCCGACTCATGCTCCCCGAGACGCAAGCATACCAGGAACGTCAACGTCTCCGCCAAGAGGCCGGATCGTCTGACGGCAAGGGCAAGGTGTTTGTCAAGGAAGGCAAGGTCGCGCTGAAGCACCACTGGATGCTTCTCGTGTACCTCGTTCTCCTCATGGCTGGCTTCAACTTTATGAGCCACGGTAGTCAGGATCTGTACCCCACCATGTTGGAGAACCAGCTTGGCTTCTCGAAGACAAAGATCACTGTTACTCAGGTCGTTGCTAACCTGGGTGCCATGTCGGGAGGTACTGTCATCGGTTTCCTCAGTCAGTCCATCGGTCGTCGACTGAGCATCATCATCTGCTGCATCGTCGGCGGTGCACTGTTGTACCCATACACATTCGTCCGCGACGAGTCCATCATCGCAGCTGCGTTCTTCCAGCAATTCTGTGTCCAGGGTGCCTGGGGTGTCATCCCCATCCATCTGATGGAACTTTCCCCCGGCGCTTTCCGTACCTTTGTCGTCGGCACGTCCTACCAGCTGGGTAACCTCGTCTCTTCAGCATCATCAACCATCGAAGCCCGCCTGGGCGAGCGGTTCCCCCTCCCCGAGACGGAAAAGGGCGAGAGCCGATACGACTACGGCAAGGTCATCTGCATCTTCATGGGCTGCGTGTACGCATACGTCATCGTCCTGACATTCATCGGCCCCGAGAACCTGCGCGGCAAGTTCGACGTGGCCCACGACTCGGACGCCCGGGAGGTTGCTGGCTCCCAAGCCATGGAGAACGCCGCCATGCACCACCGCGAGCACAGAGATGAGGAGGAGAACTATCCCAGGATCAGTGGAGAGAAGGCCGAGGTTACCCATAGTCGGGATTAGATTTAAAAGGGGTTAGAAAAAAGGAGAGGCCTGAGGCGATTTGGTGAGGAAAAAGCCCAGGCGATGGATAATCGTGGAGGATTTGTCAAGATGCCTTGTTCATGACATGAGCGTCTGGGATTATATGTTAGCATTTTATGAGTTATGAATTGAAAACATGCAACAAACACAGTGATCCCAATCTTTGCGTCTCGAGGGTTATCACAACCTCAAGTTGACAATCAGCCTCTTTTTACTGATTCCACGTCTCACCATGACCTGGGCCTGACCCGCCCCCGCATGCCTCCTCTCGTGAACGTGACATCTCATTACGTATCACGGACGTCCCTCAAAGAAGATGGTTCTTGCGGATCCGCAGAAACGTCGTTTCGGGCGTGTTATCCAATTTCTCCGGCTACCAGACGCTCCGCTTTTCCGGGGCTGTTGATCATGCCAAGACTGACCGGTGCGGCGGGAGAGGCTTTCCCCGCATTCATGGATGTGTCAAGGGGAAGGGATTCCAAATCCTGTTGGAAATAATAAGCTGACTGCTGTGGTCAGAGAAGGGTGAGGATGGTGAGTTATGGGCAGAGATTCGGCGTGTAGATGTGTTGTCGCCTACAAACTTGAGCCGTGTCGGGATTGTGATGTAAGAGGATTCATCGTCGGCATCTGAGGCAGTCGGTCGGCTGGCTTATCTCCAAGCTCAAACTAAAAGCCGACGGTATAGCACCCCGCGCTTGGCCATGTATCTAGCTTGCATTGACGTAAAGGAGCGGGCGACCGGCCGTCGGTTCCTGTCCATGGGGTCAAAGTCGGGGTATATATATTCGCTGCCCGAGAACCTTGAGAGCACAATTCACCCTGCAGATCATCGCCAGCATCCTCTCGAGACACCTTGACGGCCTACACACCTTTCCAAAGATACCCTAGCTTTGTCAACCATATTCACAATGCCTCTTTCCGGAAGCTGCATGTGCGGAGCCATCGCATACCAGAGCACAAGTGAGTCGTCTTTACTACTGGAGTTGTGCATATCTAATTGTTGATAGATGACCCTGCTATTACTGCTCTTTGCCATTGCACGGATTGCCAAAAGGTGAGTGGTTGTCGTTGTTTCTAGATGACGCTGTCGCTAACACATCCAAGTGGACCGGCGGCCCCTACACCACCAACGCGGTTGTCCCCGAGGACTCATTCAGCGTCACCAAGGGTAAATACTGGGGTATAATAAAGAATTACATAAATTGACTTTTCTCAGGAACCCCCAAGCACTGTGACATCACTGGTGCCTCTGGCAAAAACAACCGCCACTTCTTCTGCGCCGACTGCGGCTCCAGCCTTTACACCCGCCTCGACGTCATGCCCGGCAACATCATCATCAAGGCCGGAGGCCTCGACGAGGGCAAGACGAATCTCAACAACAAGATCGATGTCGAGTTTTACTGCCGTGATCGGCTTGACTTTGTGAAGCCCATCGAGGGCGCCAAGCAGGAGCATCTGTTTGGTTAAGCTAAGCTCATGATGGGATGACAGTTAACACGCTTCGGATGTCGGTGTATAGATGGGTCGGGTGACTAGACTACGATTGGCACGACGGTTCTAGCTGCATCTATAAATAACAACTTTGCTTCTTCCTCGACTTGGCAGTTTGTGCCGTGTTTCACTGCAATTGTCTTTGGCTACTCACGGGTGCTGATTTCGCCTCGGAGCCATCACATGAGCTTCCCGACATAGTCAACCAGTCATTCACTCAGTGGCTGTTTCTACAGAGATGGGTGAGTTCTGTCAGTGACGCCTCAACATTCCTTCTTGTAAGCTTTCTCTTTGCCTCTTAGCTTGAATAGTTTCTTATCCTGTAAACACATCATATTCATCTTGCCCTCAAAACGTCGCAATTCTCTCCGTCTTCGGTCTCTGTCGCGCACGTCAGCCATCGCTGATTTGACGCCTCATCTCGCAACGCCAGAGTGGGTCACCCAGCTTCTCCGCAAGTTGAAGGTGATCGCCTCCAACCCAACCCCTTCATCTTTGTATACCGGGATCAGAAACAGTTTCATCCTTCACCGAGCGAGCTTCTTCCATTTCATCAATAAGACATTTATAATTCACAAGCCATGGGATCTGCGCAGTCTACGACACGGGCCGAGGGCGCCGAGTTTGTCCTTCCACCCTTCGGCCGCGACCTCACGACAAACTCCCCAGAGGCCAAGAAATGGGTTGAGGACGGCATAGTCTGGTGCTACGCCTTTAACCATGCCGAGGGGGCGCGGTGCTTTGAAAAGGCCATCGCTGCTGACCCAGCTTGTCCCCTCGCCTACTGGGGTCTCGCCTTTGCCCTTGGGCCCAACTACAACAAGCCGTGGAAGCACTTTGACGGAGATGACCTCAAGCAGACGGTTGGGCAGGTGCTTGAGGCGCTGAAAAAGGCAGAGGCCCTGTCTTCAAAGGCTACCCCCGTTGAGCGCGCCCTCACCAGTGCCCTGCGACATCGCTACCCCGATGACGCTGATGCTTCCAACAACTACAGGGTCTGGAACCGCGCATATGCCGAGGCCATGAAGCCAGTGTATCAAGAGTTCAAGGATGACCTTGATGTCGCGACACTATACGCAGATTCACTCATGAACCTTACACCCTGGGCCTTGTGGGATGTGCGGACAGGGAAGCCGGCGCCTGGGTCAGAGGTAGTAGAGACACAGGAGGTGATTGAGAGGGGACTCGCCCAAGATGGCGGATACGAGCATATAGGCCTTTTGCATGCCTACATCCACGTCACCGAGATGTCGGCCGAGCCCGAGAAGGGTCTCGTCGCGGCCGAGCATCTCCGTAGATTGGCAGAAGAAGCAGCCCATCTCGCGCACATGCCATCGCACCTCGACATCCTCATAGGCGACTACCGACGAGCCATCTCTGCAAACACCAAGGCTGTCCTGGCCGATGAGAAGTATGCGGCTCTCCGTGGGACCGGTGACTTTTACACCGTCTACCGCATGCACGACTACCACTCCCTGATTTACGCCGCCATGTTCGCGGGTCAGTATGGGGTCTGCGTCAAAGCCGTAGATCGGATGGAGGCGGCGCTTCCAGACGAAGACCTGCGACCCATGGCTGACTGGTTGGAGACGTTCCGGTCTGTCCGTCCGCATATTCTGATCCGGTTTGGCAAGTGGCAGGAGCTTATCGATCTCCCGCTTCCTCAGGACCAGGAGCTCCTGTGTGTGACGACAGCGACGATACACTATGCCAAGGGCGTGGCCTGGGCGGCGACGGGCAACGTTGAGGAGGCTGTCAAGGAGCGGGAGCTGTTTCTCGCGGCCAAGGCGAGAGTGCCTGCTAATCGGATAGCGTATCCCAACAAGTGCTCCGACGTCCTGGACGTGGCAGAGGCCATGCTTGACGGCGAGCTCGAGTATCGCCGGGGCAACATTGAGCTGGCATTTACACACCTTCGCAAGTCGATTGAACGAGACGATGGTCTGCGTTACGCCGAGCCGTGGGCGTGGATGCAGCCCGCGAGACACGCATATGCTGCATTGCTCATGGAGCAAGGTCGTATAGAAGAGGCGGCCGAGGTGTACCGGACGGATCTCGGACTGAACAACAAGCTATTCCGAGCGAGACATCACCCCAACAACGTGTGGGCACTGCATGGATACCACGAGTGCGCGGTGAAGCTAGGCCTAAAGGGCGAGGCCAGCATCATCAAGCAGCAGCTCAAGACGGCCATGGCGTTTGTGGATGTGCCCATCGAGTCGTCGTGCTATTGCAGGCGGGATGTGGTGAATGAGTGTTGCGGCAAGACCAAGATCTGACGGGGGGTGTCATTATATAGTAGAATCTAGATGGTGTCATAATGGAGTTTGAATCTTCTCAAATTGGCTCATGATGATGCACAAACTCTCTCACCAAGAGTTGCTGGGCCTATCATTTATGCTCTACCATGTTTAATTACGAGATTATTCTCCCAAGGCTTGTTTTAGTCAAGCGAAAGTGAGCTGTATGAATTGGACATGATTCTATCCATAGACTCACCTCGCTCACCGGGTCTTGGCTTGGTTCTGGTGGTGGCGGGCATATTGACTTCCAGGTTACGAGAGATGATGAATCTTTGGATAGAGTGTAGCCGATACTTGACATTCCTACTGTATTGTATTCATTTCTTTATTCCTGAAAAGTTGTTTTCTTATACCGAACTCGAACATATTCCCAAGCCTACGACATGGACGACACAAAAAGTTGGGCCCAACCCCGCGTCTGCTCAACTCTCCGCCGACACTATCATCACCCTCGACCTCATTCCCGCTCCCCCGGAGATACACCAACTTTCCATATGCCACGCCCTGTGAAGAAAGGTGCCTGGTATGTGCCATGCTCTTCCTCGCACTCGGTGTAGAGCTAGCTAACTTGAGAGGATAGCCACACCTGCAGGCGACGCAAGCTCAAGTGTACCTTCAGACGTCGTCCATTCATTCCGCAGCTGGACTCATTCTGATGCTTCATTCTAGGTGGTCAAGAACTCCCTTCCTGTCGGCAATGCGCCAAGTCGGGCCGCTATTGCGACCGATCAGAAAAACCGACTCGGTTTGGTGCGTCGCCATTCACTTTGGACCACCGTCGTGTGAAAACTGACGTTCGCTTCAGTTCAGCATCAGGAACTACCAGATCCCGATAGTCCGCGACGTGCACTCGCAGATCAAAGAATATCCCGCCTATTCCACTCCTACACCTCCGATATATCGCAATGGTACGACTTGAGCGACTCGACGGGTGCCTTTGGCATTCTTGTCCCCAGCATTGCCCTGGATGAGCCACTGCTCTTTTGCGCCATCATCGCCCTCTCCGCCATGCACGCCTGCAAGACCTCAGCCGCCAGTTTCAGAAAACTGGCCGAGTTTTATCATCACCGCTGCGTGCAGAGACTGATCGAACTGGACCAAGGTGACGAGCTCATCACCAGGGGAGTCGCCCTCGCGGCAACATGCCTGCTGCGGTCTTATGAGATCCTCGACGCCGACATTGACCCAAACATGCATCTCCGAGGCGCTTATTCCATGGCCCCCCTCCACGATGTACTGTCTGGCAATCTCCAGCCGGGACTGCCCGGCGCAGGCTTCTGGAACTACCTGAGGGAAGACATCACCTTCAGCCTGTTTGAGAAATGCCCCCTCAAGATGGACTTGGCCGCCACTCCGCTTCTGGTCAATCACCAGTCTGCCCAAGATTATCTAAACTCCATCACCCTGATACTGGGAAAGATCATCAACACCACGTTTGGGCGTGACTTGACGGGTTCAGAATGGGCTGATGCGGTGGGAATGCTAAGTCAATGGCGCGCAGCCTGTCCAGAACGGATACAGCCCTTCTCCCGAGAACAAGCCCAGGCAGGAACGATTCATTTGTTCCCTGCTGTGTGGTTTCTACAACCCTGCCATGGTGAGCTCTTACTTCGTCCCCTTTCCCAAGAGTGAGGCCTGACAATCCGCAGCAGCAACGATGCATTACTACCTCGTCGCTCTGACTATTCTATGTGTCTGTGCGAGTCCGGGGCACCTAGAAGACTTGGGGAGGCTAGATCTTGTTGGCATTGAGGTCGAGTCGAAGGGCCAACTTCTGGAAGCCTTTGCAGTCGAAATCTGTGGCATCGCCTTCACCACAAAGATACCCTCTATCCTAGTGAATGCTTTCGGTCCAATCGCGTACTGTACGTTTCTCTCCCTTGTTGTCCAACTCCCAGGTTTACTGACGGGCTGCAGGCGCGAGATTCATCAACGCCGAACCCGCCCGCCAAGAGCTCGCCCGGCAGCTCCTCGCCTGCAAATCGAGCATTGGGTGGCCGGTAGAACGACTGATCAATGACCTCGAGTCATTCTGGGGCGTCGAGGAGACAAACTGAAATGCAAAAGCAATTGTTGGTCAGATGTCACCCAAGCGACCCCAGACGATGCTCTATGGGGCAAGGTTTCCCGAGCTCGGGAAACTCGCATGGTCTTGGCTATCAACTGGAACTATAAATCATGATCCCCTTCTTGCTCTTGAAGAAAGTTCAACTCATTCTTCAGATTCTCTTTCGTCTTTTAAAAGATTTCTCATCGTCGCTTGAAGAAATGGCTGCCATGTTGCGCACCCGGATGGTTCTGCCAACCCTCATCAAGGGGGCCAGATCCTTTGCGACAGTATCGTCCGCCTCTCAACTCGGAGTTATCCAACCTTCTATCAAGGAGATAAACAACTTGGCCCTCGACTCTAGGAACCTTGAAAAGGCCGTGCGACACATGCACAGAGATGGCTTGGTTGTCGTCGAGGACGTTGTTCCCCACGAGCACCTCGACTTGTTGAACAAGAAGATGGTTGAAGACGCCAATACCCTTCTGGCCCGAGGCGACAAGGGTCCTTACAACTATAACAAGGGAAACATTCAGCAGGATGCTCCGCCTGTGGCTGAGTACTTCTTTCCATCCATCTTTACAAGTATGCGTCCCTGTCTAGAACACCCAACTGCCAGTTGACTTACATACATCTGCAACCAGACCCTATCGCTACGCAGATCACCACGGCCATGATGGGCCCCCGGCCAAAGTGGACTTTTTGCTCTGCAAACTCGGCAATGGCAACCCTGCCAGGAGGTGATCCCCAGCGTCAGCCGGTGCATTCAGACGCCGACTTTGCCCACCCTGACCACCCATTCGCCCTTGTCGTCAACGTTCCCCTCGTCACAGCCACGCCAGAGAATGGGTCGACTGAAATCTGGCTCGGAACACACAGCAACTTTGGGCTCAACGCGCAGGAGGGCGCACACGGCGAGAGGGCCAGCGGTCGCATCAGGGAGGATCTCTTGCGCCAGCGCGAAGAGGTCTCGCCTCCCCTGCAGCCCGTCATCAAAAAGGGCAGCATCGTCATCCGCGACCTGAGGCTCTGGCACGCGGGGATGCCCAACACCACCCAGGAGACCAGAGTCATGCTGGCCATGATCCATTTCGCGCCGTGGTTCAGGAACAGGATGAGGCTTGAGCTTGGAGAAGACGTCAAGCCCATCCTTGAGAAGTTGGAGGGCGAGGGAAAGCTTGGGTTGGATGTGCCGGTGGACTGGGTCGGTAGGGAGGCTGTGCTCGAGGGATATTTAAACAGAGGATTTGGGAATAGCTATGACTTTGACCAGGAGCCTTGAGTATATATCGCTCTGGGGCTTACTAGGTACTAGGCGTGTTCGAGATGTCTAAGAGACGGAGTTTATTGCCTGTAGTTGGAGAAAGCGGTACTCTCCCAGCACACTCCCGAAGAGAGCACCCCATTCACAGAGAACAATTCTCAAGTATGATATTTAACTAAAAGAATACTCGGATTCATAACCAAAGCTAGCTATCTACAATTCCAACGCCAAACTCCATTCATCATCCGTCATGAGCCATTAGTCAGAGTCGCTGCTGCTGCTAGAGTTTCCATCGACGCCGCGAGTTCGGTGCTTCTTGCTCTTCTTGTTCTTCTTGTGCCTTTGTCGCATTGTTAGCAAATCTTGTATTCGGACCGAGTCAGAATCTACTGGGGAGAGACATACTTCTTGAACTTGCTCTCTAGCACGTTGGCCCCGACGGCACCGGCCGCGGCAGCGCCCAGGCTGCCGAGGAACCCAGTGCCGGCGCTGTGAGCAGCCCAGGCTGCAGCTCCTCCGCCGACAAGAGTAGCGCCGAGGCCACGGTCGCCGTCAGGGCCGGGCTGGCCTGGAGGGTATTGGCCTGGAGCACCACCGCCGGGATAGGCGGGAGCGCCGTACTGGGAGCCGGGTTGGCCATACTGCTGCTGCTGAGGGTATGGGGAAGTGCCTCGCTGGTCATAGTTGGGCTGTTGACCGTAGCCCTGCTGGCCGGGAGGAGGATGGGGAGAGCCGTAGCCGGGCTGGGGAGAGTGCGAGGCGTACTGAGGCTGCTGCTGATAGCCTCCGGGGGCGGGAGAGGGGGCACCGTAGCCCTGCTGAGGCTGGGAATATTGTTGCTGATGTCTTTGTTAGAAGGCGAGGATGCCGCTAGGAGCGTTGGGAGACAAACCTGCTGGGGGTGACCACCCTGCTGCTGCTGGGCATACTGAGGCTGGGCGTAGTTTTGCTGTTGGGGATAGCCGCCTTGCTGGCCGTAACCCTGCTGCTGCTGGCCGTAGCCAGAGTTGCCGCTGCCGCCGTAGTAATCTTGAGCTGACATTCTAGTGTTGATAGGTAAGGTAGGTAGGTAGGTACTCGGAAGAGTCGGATCTTTGATATAGGTATCACGTGGAGTTGAGAAGTGAAGTGTTGATGGATGAAGGAAGTGAGCCCAACATGCCCCCTTCCCCCGCCTTTTAATACCACCTACAGTCTACATGGAAAACGCTCAGAGCTCTTAGCTTGGTGGCCAGAGTGTGCCTTAGCTGACCAAGGCGCTCACGTCATGACCATCCAGACTGCCCAGGCGCAGTCACTGCGCGAGTCCTCGCAAGCCACACGAACGCCCCCCGAGGCCGATCTAACCGGTCTCGGGGCCAGGCCAACCAGCCAATAATGCCTCGCACGTGACATCGACGCGTGCAGAGCGCACGTTTGCGGGTGTGGCTGAGGCGGAGCAAAGCGCCGCTTCAGGTTTAGCTCCAGGGCGGTCCCCCAACGATCCCCAGACCGGCCTTCTCCGGGGGCATCGGTCTCGCATTCATTGTCAGGCTCTGATGGCGAGTTCCACTATCTCCGTGCCAAGTCCGGCCTGCTCTGATCGTCAGGGTCCCCTCAGGGCTGAAGCGCCAAGACCCCAGTTGAGACCGGCTGTTGCGAGAATGCCTTGACGGACTGATCCGTAGGATGCAGCCATGGTCGGTTGACGGGACAAATCAGATTCCATTAAACATTAGACATTAACCTTGTGTGAGCTCACATGGCGTTTCTAGGCCAGATCCTTGAAGCCCTGGTCCACAGACGCGCAGATCTCGTCCACCACCTTGCCCTCCTGCTCCTCGCTCAAGCCAAGCCCCAGCGAGCCCGGCTGCCACGTAACCGTGTACACCAGATCGCCTCCCTTGACCGCGATCACGTTGAACGCTACCGGAGAGCTGGCGACGTGTCCGGGCTGAGCAAACACCATCTTCGTGATCCTGGCCGTCTCCTTCTCGGCGGCGCCGTCTCCCTGGGGAGAAGCGTCAAAGGCGCCGACGTTGCTGACACTGAAAGAAGAGTCTCGCGACTTTCCGATCTTGGACAAGGTCCACTTGCGGATGCTGGGCGCGTATCTCAGTAGCCCTATCGGCTGGTCGTGCAGTCTGACGGCGGTTGCGGCAAGCTCGCGTGTAGAAGAGCTGGCTGATGCCCACTCCTTATCGGTCAGAGGGCCGGTGGCATCAGAACGAGGGAAGGGTATGTAGCCGCCAGACACGAATTGTCCATCAACGTCGTTGGAGACGCCGACGGACCGCCGCATATTGGCCGCCGTCTCGGCGACAAGGTTAGTGAACTTGGAATCCGGCACGGCCCTGCTCATAGCCCGGGCAATGAGCGTCTGCATAGTGCCCGTCAACTTGGCGTCGTGTGCTCTTGCAGCCCGGATCGCGTTGTCAACCAGCGGCGCCTTGATCTCGCGGATCCTGAGCTTGGTGTAGTACTTTTCTGGGTTGTAGGTCATGATGCCTCCGGTGAAGGTGCCCTCGTTGACGGTGGATGCCCCGAGGCGCATGCCCAGCAGCTTAACGAGGAAGTTTGGCATGAAGAGCGCGATGAGCGGCTCGAGGAGGAACGTCCACGAGATGGGGAGTCTCTCAGGTGTGTCGAAGGGTTCTGTTAGTGGGTTTGCTGGAGGGGTGACAACGGCTGCAGGCTCAACAACGGGGGTTCCTCTACATCCGGCCAGGAAGGTCTTGTGAAAGGCGATTCCGGTTGGGCCGTCGCCAATCATGTGAGAGAAGGAGAAGGCGATGAAGCATTCTGATGGCTTCAGAGGTAGCACAACGATCCTCCACGGAGGGTTACCAGCGGTGAACGGGAGGTCCAGCTCAGGAACCAGCACCTTGCCAATCGCACCCAAAGGATCAGCGGCGACATCGGAATCATCAACAATAGTGATGTGATCCTCGAGATTGATGCTAGGCACGCGCTGATAAAAGGCCTTCTCGGTGTGTCTGTCGCCCACAGTGACGCTGAAGAAGGGGTGTTGGTCAATGCAGCGCTTCAGGGGCGCAAAGTAGGAGCTCGGCGACTTGACGTCGAAGCCATCCTCAAACTCGTAGACGGCACCGATGATGACTGCGTGATAGAAGCCGAGATCCTCCCGGACAATCGTGCGCATCTCATTCGGGGCTGAAGAGTGTTATAATGTGGTAGTGGCTTAGGGTAGGGGGGGTTGACTCACTTGCGTACCGTAGGAACTCTGCCTTTTCCGACATGGTGGAGAGTTTATACACAACAAGATGATTATAATGGAAGATGGTGTTATACAAGATAAATTGCAGTGGGTTCTCTTGCTAATTAACCTTATCTCTTGAACGAGGTTATGTATCATGTTTGAAGCTGGCGGCCTCTTTTTGAGGCGTCACCAGTTAAATGAGATGTGGGCCTCGATGGTGTGACACGACCAAACGGGATCGATTTCGCATCCGAAGAAGCCGTCCAAGATTCCTTGGTCCCTGCCGCGCCTGTTTCAATTGTTCTAAGCGAGGAAGGATTCACGGCTGAAATCCGTAGGGCTAAGAGTTGCTGCATTCGCTTCGGGTCAGAGTGAGCAGTCGTCCTGGGTCAAATTACTTGGCCTTAATCGCACGGTTTGTATGGCTGAACTAATATGCTTACGCAGTGTGTATATCACTTGTCACTTTGTTGGCAATAACGACTTGGTACGGTTCCTTCAGCGAGCGTCTTTCCGGGCTGTCGCATACAAGTCGCTTACAGGAACACCACGTCACAACGACAAATTGAAGTATCCAAGAGTCTCACCTTGCCTTATTCGAATGGCTCATTATGACTTATGGGGCCGCTTTCCTTGGAGAGTTGCCTGGATCTGTCTTCAACGCCAATTCCATGTGCTGCCCTTGCAGCCCGTTTCTGGTAGTCACCTCTTGTCTTCAAATCGGCTTCGTTCCTACTAGACTACTCTCATCATTAGAGGTTTGGACTCTTCTCCTGGGAAACTAGCTCAAGGGCATCTAGGAATCAACCCAGTTAAATCACACAATCAGCCACCAAGTTCCCTGACGTCGTCTTTCTAAATGTTGGCTGCTTATTCACCCCACATAGAATGATCGGTCCAACATACAACTTGAGTGTAGGTGCTTGACCGATAAACAAGGTGACCCATTTTGGCAAGGTCAAAGGACGGGATTAAGCAATCCGACGTATTAGATCGATCGGATCAACGCCTGTTTTTCCACTTTGCTCATTCTTTGCTCATCAAATTGGATGTTGGCGAATCATTGGTTGCTTGGCTGGCCATGGCCGGCCTCCCGCAGACACGGCCCAACAGACCCCAACCCCTCTTCCTGAAGCCTGATATCGAGAAGTACGGTTATAAAAGCTGGTATGAAGGGTTAAGTATTCCTTCCAACTCAAACCTTTTCTCATCATCAATCAGCATGGTCATGACCAAGCTTACCTCCAGCGGCCTTAGCGGTCTTTGCTCCAAGGAGAAGCTTCAACTCCTGGATGCCATCGACTCCCTCCGCTCTCATGGCATCAGCCACTACATCTCCCTCCCTCAGATCATTGTCTGTGGTGACCAGTCTTCTGGCAAGAGCTCCGTCCTCGAAGCCATCTCAGGCGTCACCTTTCCGGTGGAGAGCAATACCTGCACCCGATTCCCTACCGAGTTGGTCCTGCGCAAGACTGCTCATTCTGAGGTCAACGTCCGTATTGTCCCGCACAATTCCCGACCAGAGTCTGAAAAAAAGACCTTGTCAAACTTCAAGGAGACCCTTGAAGCCTTTGACGAGCTCCCTCGGTTGATAGAGAGTGCGAAGGCTGCCATGGGCATCACGACCCTCGGCAAGGCTTTCTCCAACGACATACTTCGCATCGAGATCAACGGCCCTGACCGCCCTCATCTCACCATCGTTGACTTGCCCGGCCTCATCCATTCTGAGACCAGAAGTCAGTCGAGGGCCGATGTCGAGATGATCAAGAAGGTTGTCAAGGGCTACATGAAGCAGCCACGGAGCATCATACTTGCAGTCGTATCTGCAAAAAACGACATTGCAAATCAAGTTGTCCTGCAGTTGGCCCAACAAGCTGATCCTAAGCGAAACCGTACCTTGGGAGTCATCACAAAGCCTGACACTCTTATTGCTGGCTCTAAGAACGAGCAGAGCTTCATCGATCTGGCCAACAACAAAGATGTCGAGCTTCGCCTAGGCTGGCATCTTCTCCGAAACTGGGACTCTGAAAAGGACACCTGGGACCGAGAAGAGCGGGACGCCCAGGAAAGAGACTTCTTCTCCAAGGGAAGCTGGGCGTCTCTCAGCGCATCTGAATGGGGCATCGAACCGCTCAGGAACAGGCTCAGTCAGCTGCTTGTTCAAAAAATCTCTTCCGAGCTCCCCGATCTGATCTCTGAGATCTCCGCCAAGACTGTCTTCTGTCAAGGCCAACTCGACAAGCTAGGCCAGCCAAGGGTTACCGCCCGTCAACAGAGGACGTATCTGATTCAGATCGGCCAAGATTTTCAGGCCATTGTCAAGGCTGCGACAGAGGGAAACTACACAAACCCCTTCTTTGAAGATGCCATGTCTCAGAAAGGATACCAGAAACGTTTGCGAGCCGTCATCCAGAACCTTGGTCTTGATTTCGCCAGGGATCTAGACGAGAAAGGAAAGCATATCCGAATCAGCGACGAGACAACGGCAAGATTCGCTGATGACGACCCTGCGATGTCCCGGCAAGAATACCTTGACAAGATTGTCAAGCTGATGGAAAGAAGCCGCGGTAGAGAGCTGCCTGGCATGTTCAACCCGATGATCGTGGCAGATCTATTCAGAGAACAGTCCTCGCCTTGGGGAGACCTCGCTCGAGCCCACGTGGGGAAAGTCTGGGATGGCGTTCGCGACTTTCTACGACATGTAGTGAAGCATACCGCTAGCTTGAGCACTGCGGAGGCCTTGCAGGATTCCATTCTCATCCCAAGCTTGGACAGGGTCTTCAAAGCACTCAACGAAAAGGTAGAGGCGCTTCTCGGTCAGCACCAGGAGGGTCATCCAATTACTTACAATGATGCCTTCATCGACACTCTGCAGGAGGTCAGGGTGGAACGACGAACAGCGGAGATGTTGAGCACACTGAAAACGCACTTTTCCGGGAAAGAGACTATCCTGGCCAACACATACATGCATTCGACTGTTGATCTGAGGGTCGTGGCAAGAGAGCTGGCCACCCCACCAAAGTCGAACATGAGCAACTTGGCAGCTCAGGATGTACTTGATGCTCTCGAGTCTTATTACAAGGTTTGAATGCATTGCAGCCTTCTTGGTATAAAACGAATACTCACTGATTTTAGGTGGCCATGAAGAGATTCATCGACGATGTCGCCGTGGAGGCCATTGAGGGCATTCTGGTCGTCGAGCTTGGCAAGATGATCGACCCTGTTAGTGTTTCGGACATGTCCGACGACGAGCTGAACCAAGTTGCCGGAGAGACAGAGGCCAGCCGAGCAACCCGTCAAGAGCTTGCGATGGAGCTCGCGGTGTTTGAGGGTGGCATGCAAATCTGCAGACAATTCGGAGACTTTGGGTTTTTCGGTGGGTAACATCCAGACAGGAAGAGGTGATGTTTGCAACTAACCACAATTTCAACAGACCTTGATCAGGACGGGCCAGATCCCGATGGGTTCGACTCAGGTTCCGATGCTGAGCCAGCACCTGACTCGGACTCGGACTCGGACGATGATTCGGACTTGGAGATTCCACCTGCACCTGAGGTCCCAGCAGAGGACATTCCCTGCGAAGAGGACATTCCCTGCGAAGAATCGATGTCTGTATGAGTGACTGTCATCACAAAAACCTCCTTCTATAAGCTGATAGTAATTAGGTGCCCGAAGAGGAAGACCCGCAACCGCCGGCCCGAGATGACGCTTGGGATTTCTGGATGCTGAAGCAGCAGCCTCCGGGACCCCCGGAGCAGCCAATGAAACGCACGACGAAGAAGGGGAAGAAGAAGCGGATGAGGCAGACGCTGTTGCCGCCGCCAATGGCGGCACCTGAGGATAATCAGCCAAGAGAGTAACCAACCTCCTTGAGAAGCGAAGTTTTTATAAATTAGCTGTAGATATTAAGATATTTAGTATGTATTAAAGAGATTGAACAATTGTTAAAGAAAGCCTAGGTAGAATACTAAGGTATTATTATTAAATTACTTATTATATATATATATTA
>JAANQP010000472.1:0-132864 GCA_011320165.1 Fusarium protoensiforme | reverse complement strand
CTATAACAAAGAACACAATAGAGGCTAGAGACATGGATGGCCGGACACCTCTTTTTATTGCTGTGATGGGTGGGTTTGAAGCCATCAAGGATATGCTGTCGAACAAAGGCCCTGATTTGGTGGTCAGAGATGGGGGTGGGGGAACACCGTTGCCAGATGCAGTACGGCAAGGACACTCTGTCGTTCTTGATTTTTCTCCGATGGAAGGCACGCGCACTGAGATTGGAAATGGTACCACCTGGGCGCGCATTTCTACCTCAAATCATGCCCTTGAAGATTACCAAATGCAGCTGATGTTGCTGGAACAGCAACATGAAGAAAAAACGCCGTGACGATGCTGCTAGGAAAGTATACGTCGTGCAGCTGTTGCTCGAAAAAGATGTCGACATCGAGGCCGAAGACAATCATGGGGAGAATCCTCTATTGTGGGCAGAAAGCCATGGGCATGAAGCTGTCGTCCAGCTGTTACGAGGCTGGCAGGGGGGGGGGGGTGAGAAATACGTAAGTGTCGACGGCAACAGGTTGTAAAAGAGAGTAGTTAGAGGGGTTAAGCAGCTATAGGACTTTATATAGGTAGGCAAGGAGTTGGGAGGTAATTTATCTTTTCTTTTCATGATTTATAACATCTTTTTTTTTTAAAAAAAAAAAAAAAGTGTAGTAATTATTGTTAGTTTCAATAACGTCTCCAAAAGGGGTTGTCGCCCACAATATCAATGATCACACTAATACACACATGACAGCATTAAAACGCAATGCTGTCTGTTGCTCCGATCGCCGACTTTTTCAACCATGAGCCCCGAGACCCACAGACATAAGGGGGCTACAGCTCACAAAGAACTGCTCGTTTCGTTTAGCCAAGACTGGATGAATCATGTCTGGACTTTTGATGCATGTGCCAGCACAGCTGAGCTAGGCCAAAAATCCAGACTACCGGACCCCTGCAATCCTTCCACGAGAGGAACTGTGAGTTGAGCAGGAAGGAAATATCATCATGCGATTGGGATGTACTACATATTGCTCGCCTCGGCATATAGTCTGCGCCGTTGAGGCCTCCTATCGGCAAATCCTCAACCAACGGCTCCTCCGCGGGCTGTTGAGGAATCCTTGGATCACCAGTGGAGGCTCCTCGGGTCGGCTGGGGCTTGTCACCGTTTTACCTAACTAATAACCTCCGTTCTTTTTTTTTCTCCACAGGCTGATCCCCCCGAGAAGGATATGAGCTGTACCAAGCCGTAACTATGAAGGAAGAGTTGCTACGCGGCGGCTTTCATTGTGGTTCTAGTGGAGAGTTGGTGGGATCCGCCAGTTTTAAGATCAAATAACTAAGAAGGTAACTGATTTAGCCAAACAGTGCCACTCAATGTTGTCGCTCTGGTCTGCACTTCCTGATATCCAAGACAGCATGAAGCGGGTCGACATCAAGTGGTGGCCGAGGCAATGAGTCGAGTGTCATCGGCTGTAATTGTGATAGATATACGCAACTCAGAGAGTTCCAAAAATTAGTAGCTATTTCCGGGCTTATTATTATGACACACTTATGGCCAGGTTTTGACACAGAAAGAGTTAAGACATTAGAACTAGCCACTCGCTAGCTACAGCTTCGATCTGTGTTCCCCTATTCCTTATCGTTCCCTCCCCGACGCTGGTTGGGATCATACTGGCAAGGTGGCAATTCATTCGAGGTTCCTAACGCAAAAGCTGCCATAATTGCTACGGCTGTGTTGGAGCGTGATCTTTAATGACAGGTCAGATGACCTACCTGAAGTTTGGCAGCGGCTTGGCCCCCAGGTTTGTCGTTAAGGATGCCTATGAGGTCCTTCTTTCGGTCTTGCGTCTCAAGAACACAATTGTAATAATAAATTAGTTACACGCGCCGCACCTGATAACTGTGAGACTTACTTGTTCAATCGAGCCGCTTATAATAAAGCGGATTGTTGTGACCTCTTGAGTCTGCCCCAGTCGGTAGATCCTAGCGAGAGCTTGCTCTTCCATTGCCGGATTCCACTGAGGTTCCATCAAATAGGCCCTTGATGCCGCAGTCAAGTTCAATCTGCGCCAAGTTAGCCTCGATGGCTTTAGTGTTAGGGTGTTTTGTGCTTACCCGACTGCTCCGCAGCCCAAGGACAAGAGAAGAACCTGTACTTCCCCCTTGTTCAAGAAGGCCTTGATGGTCTGGCCTCTTTTTTTGGCATTTAGACTGCCATCAAGCTGCACGCAAGAGATGCCGGCCCTCGCCAGTGCCATCTTTGCGATGTTGAGGACAGATGTGCGATAAGAGAATACCACGCTAAAGACTCATCAGTTTCGTATAGCTTCTCAGCACGTAAACACAGGCATACCTTTTTGTTCCAATACTGCAGGCTTGGATGTCTTGGACGAGGGCCTGAATCTTGGTTGGCCACTGATCAGAGGGCATTTGCAATTCGGTAGGGGTCTCGTAGTCGATGCACGGGCTTGGACAGCTAGGATGTTTTGCGGTGTATAGGAAAGCTTTCTGAAGATCTGAGAACATTCCGTCAGAGTTGGCTGGGCTGTCCTTGTCATAGTCGTTTTCGATATCATCCATAGTTGCACTGGGTGTCAAGGACCCCTCCGATGTGCAAGGCGTCAGACCTCGGTCGTATGCAATGATCGGAACTTGGAGCAGGGCCGATTTAGGGGCCAAGCAACCTAGCTCGCAGATCGATCTGAGGGCATTTATTTTCTCGAGAGCATTTCTGTATCCATCCTGGGGCCTACTCAAGCTGAGGGTGTCTTGGTGGCACTCGACTGCTCTCTTCTTGGCAATGTCGTAAGCCTGTTGGTCCTGTGTGCTGAGGGATAAAAGTCGGCGATAGTCCTTCCGTTCGGGCAACTTGACTGCAGTTTTGGGTCTTCGAAGCATTATATATCTAAGTAGCTTCGTCAAGGCTTCAAGACCCGCCTCGTCTCCCCGAAGCCATGGGTTTCTGATAGCAGCATCAAAGTTCTTCTTCTTGTCGTAAGGACTGAGACGAAGAAAATGGATCAGGCTAAAGAGCTCTGAGAGTCTGTTCTGAATTGGGGTTCCAGTAACAGCCCATCTACAGTCGGCTGTCAGAGAGCATGCAGCTCGAGCTTTCGCGGTCGATAGGTCTTTGATTTCATGGGCTGAACACTGTGGTTAGACAACAACTATTGCAGATAATCTTCCAGGAACATACCTTCATCCAGGACAACCCGGTGCCAATCATGCAAGAGAAGAGTACTATGCTGCCCCTTGGTTTGGCTCCGCCACTCTTTTGCAAGTGTGGTATAGGATGTCAGTACGATGTCATAGTAGCCTATGTCGCCCGGGTCAGCGACTCGATGCCGTCCATGGTGACGGCACCAAGAGAAGTCCTGAGCTGATAGATGCCTATATAAGTTAGCTCCGAGTTTTCACTTTACTGAACTGAAATTAGGCTGACTTGGAAAATTCTTCCTCCCAATTGTGCAACACTTCATATCAAGATTGTTAGCGACATGCCTCTAGATTCAAACTGAGGCTAGACTTACAAGACGATGGAAGGACAATAAGTGTGCCTCTTCCCAGGGTTCCACCACCTGAGTGCGCAGACTTAGACTCCAATTCGAGATCCTTGTCCCGAACAATGAGCGAAATCATACTCAGTGTCTTCCCAAGTCCCATAGGATCCGCCAGAATCCCCCCTCTGAAGCTTGGGGGGTGTCGGTCTTGAATGGACGACTCAATGTTGTTCACATATCTTAGGCTGTTAGGTTTTTACTTAGAGTCAATGAATCGTTACTCACGTTACATGTCCAAATTCATCAGTGGTTCTAGACCAGACATCTTGCTCTTTGCTGTCAAATGTCCAGCCAGTTTCGCGGCGAGCCATGAAAGTGAGTCCTTCTTTCTGATGCCTAGACGCCGTTAGCCTTGGGTTAAAATTGATCAAAACTGCCGGATATTAGACCTCTTGAGGTTCGTTTTGAGGTACCGTGAGCCCGCTGTCTCATCCAAGTCGGCCTCAGTGATGTGACCGTCTAGCACATCAGCGGCCGTTACTGTTTCATCCCTAGATACTAGGGTTGGTTCAGGTCGCGAAGAGTCGAGTTGAAAGTCGGTCGTTCGAGCGTTTGGATCGTTGAAGAATCGCTGAGGGTTGAAGTACACAGCGTCTCTTTGGGCATGCGTCGGATCTTGTAGATACAATTGGAGTTTCTGAAGGGTATCGCGGAGGTCCAAGGCAAGATCACGAGACCCATAGAGTGTAGCCCATACAGGTGTGTCACCTGCGGCATCCCTGCCCTTCTCTGATTGCTCTGGCATCCACAGGAGTTCGAATTCAATTCCCTCCCGATGGAACAAGTCCAATAACTTGGTGTCACGGCTTATCAACGTGCCGCATATTGTGTCGAGATGTAAGGGGTGGAGTTTCCCCTCGCTCCCCAGTGTGAGGCAAGATCCAAAAGGCGCGGACGGCCTATCGTTCTCTTCATGTGTCGGGCGGGCAGTGAAGGATATCAGCTGATAAAATAAATGTCATTAAAATCTAGAAGCGAGAGAGGGGAGATCTCTTACCGTCCCGAAACAAATTGACTCAGTAGCTTTTTCAGGTACGGCAACTGCTGTTGCTCCTGTGTCCTCCACCTCATGGAAGTGGCCTGACACAGACACAGGCCGATCAAGTGTGACAGTAGGTACAGGCCCCTGTAACCGCCTTCTCTTGGCCGGGCTGTGGCCCTCCGTAACCATAATGAACTGAGCTAGAGGCGGCCTCGGTCGAGGGCAATGCAAGGCAATTGTTCAATGATGAGATTGAGACGAACCAAGTATTCTTCAGTCTAATTGACAGAAGATAGGGCATTGTTACTACAAAAGTCGAGAGGGCTGGGAGAGTGGAGAGTATGTTGGACCGCCTCATGGTTCAGGACTCTGGGGCAGTGAGGTCCTGCCACTGAATTGTAATTTCGAGGGGCTGTGTGAGGCTTCGCCCCTAAATTGTAATTTCAAGGGGCTATGTTTGTTTTTGTTTTGGGCATAGAAAACGCGTCTCCACCACGCCCTCGGTTGGGCGCACCTGCAGCTCCTGACCAACTAGAACAACGCTATTAAGGCAGTGTATGTTGTGTGACAAGGCCAAACAGCCTGGCCAAGCGCTCCTGGCAGCTAAGCCGCCCAACCCCTGCAGGTCCCCGCGCCAAAGGAGACCTTTGGGGAGATAAATAGGCAGTGTATTCATAACCGAGGGGGAACCATTTCCTGTACATAGCACTCGTAGAGACCACGACTCAGGCAACTCGAGATGGGTCTAGTACTCATAGAGAGAGCTTGCGAACGCTTTCAGAAGCAACTTTCTACAGAAGACAAGGGAGTAATTCAAAGCTCTAAGAACGTGGACGATGTTCGGCATGCCATTCGTCGGATCGAGCAGCATCTGGCCGCCCGTCAAAACCTACGGAACCTCGACCGACTGACCCCGTTTTTGGACGCGATCGATCGGTTATCAAAACCCATTGATGTTCTCTGCAATGGAACGCCTTTCATGCCATATGTTTGGGTTAGTTATTTGAATCCGGAACCTTTTCAACGGTTATAGGAATTCTGACAAAAATGCAGGCGCCTCTGAAGCTGATTCTCCTGGTTAGTCTCTTGTTTTGGGCTTGGTCTTCCTTGAGACTAACGTTTGTAAATCCCAGACAGCTCAGCACCACACACATGCGATAGACAAACTTGTTGCAGCTTATGGAAGTATCGGCCTTGCTCTTCCTCGATTGAGCCGGTATGGCGAAGCATTCCCGGATGACTACCAGTTTCAACAGCTTCTCGCCTACCTGTACACCGACATCATCGAGTTCCACAGCCGCGCATTCAAGTTGATCCAGAAGCCAGGCACGCAGCATGCCAGACACCTTTTACTTCTGTTTGCTAATGTTTGGTACTAGGTTGGAAGATATTCTTCTCGTCCGGCTGGGGTCGCTTCGAGAATCGATTTGATGCACTTCTGCAGAGCATTGCCCAGAATAGCGAACTGGTCGACAAGGAAGCGGCATCCATCAACATTTGCCAAGCCCAAGAGTGGAGGAAGAAGTCATTGGAGGAAGCCAAAAATCGGGAAAAGATGTGGGAATCCGAGCAGCGAGAAGTAGTTCTCAGATGGCTTGAAGTCGGCGACTCAAAGTCATACCAGGAGGACAAGCTAGAGTTGCTGCGCAATCCCAACCATTGCTCGGAAGGAACAGGACAGTGGCTCACAAAGTCACCCCAAATTCGGTCCTGGCTTCAGTTCGGCAGAGGACACTCCGTTTTGTGGCTGCATGGAAAACCCGGCTCAGGTAACTTGATCAAGAAGACACTTCGCTGCGGATCAGTTCTGACCATTATAGGCAAATCTGTTCTCTGCTCCCAGCTGATCCATTTCCTGCGATCCGATCCCAGCAGGAATTGTCTGTTCTTCTTCTGCGACTTCCACACCAAGAGCTACGCCGTCACAGCCCAGGTTCTCAGAAGCCTTTGTGCCCAGATGATTGACCTGGCCCCTGAGTTGGTCCCATTCATTTACGACGAGTGTGTCCTAGCAGGGCGCACCCCATCCGTGAAATATCTAAAGACGATTGTACCAAAACTCATGACTGCATTCAGCGATGTCCGTGCCATCGTGGACGGCATCGACGAGATTGACTATTCTCAACACAAAGAGCTTATCAAGACTCTGACATCATTTGCTGAGAGCCAAGAAAACTTCAAAATCATCTTCTCGAGCCAGAACATCCCATCTATATTCTTATATCTGAAGAACAAACCAGAGCTTGCACTGGGGGTCGAAGCAGCATCAGTTGCAGCCGACATCGATCTCTTTGTCACTGCATCACTTGAGAAGCTAAACGATAGCCATTCTGGTGGGATTCCCGAGAGAGTTCTTGACGATATACGAAATTTGATTATTGAAAGAGCCGAAGGTTTGATCAACGCTGCGTCTAAGCTAGGCTTCTAGGCTGATGAATATAGGAATGTTTCTCTGGGTCTACCTTGTTCTCGAGATCTTAGGGAAGGCCGTGAGCATAAAGGAGCTTCAGGCCAGTGTCGATAGTATGCCAGAAGACCTTGCTGGCGCGTAAGGCTCGACTACCCAAGGAAAACTCCCCAGTGCTAATGGAATCCTAGATACAATAAGATACTCACAAACATCACAAAAAGCTCTTCCGCAAATAACCTATCAACACAGCGTCGGGCCTTTTCCTGGATGCTCTTCTCCAAAGGCAATCAGCCCCTTCGGAAACATGAGCTGAGGCTTGCGATGACCTTGCATTCCGAATCTTGCGTGGTTACAAAAGATACCAAGCCATTCCCAAATGCCCTTGACATCTGCAAGCCTTTCATCGAGGACGGCCCTAGGGGTTCTGTTGTGTTCATTCACTCTACTGTTCCGCGGTAAGACCTTTCAACATCCCACTAGCATTATACAGAAGCCACTGCCTTTTAATCCTCGACTTTTGCCTTTCTCTTTGGCTGAGATATACTAACCTTTCAAAGGTTTCTCCGTCACCCCTCCTCTGGCCCTTTCATTGATGAAGTAGATGCCCACCGCGACCTGGTTATGGGGTGTTTAGGCCAACTACTGCAAAGCCTCTGTTTTGTTACAGAACGGTCGAATCCCACACAAATCCGGTATCATATTGGCCAAGGATTCCATGGCTTGCTCCCCTACTCTATTCAGAACTGGACTGAGCATCTACTGGACTATCTCGCCACATCTTCAGAGATCACTTCACTTCACTCCTCCCCGGTGATGAAAAAGCTGCTTGAGCTTTGCCAGGAGCATGACCGGCTTTCAACAGGGCTAGAAGTTCGGGAGTCTCGAGACTTCTCGGGCTTCAAGTTAAACCGGGAAGACAACCGCTTGAACCACCTCAAGGAGTATCCACTAGCCTTGGATCTGGTTAATTGTGTCATGCATTTCAAGCAAGTGCTTGACTCTCCGAATGGTGGAAATTCCATCGTATCGGGCCACGACACCACCACCAGTACTGACCTTGATCCAACCCTGTTTCCCTTGATCCACCAACAATACCATAACGGCGTTGTTCACCTTATATCACAAAAGTCATTTCCTGGATTATCCCAGGAAGAGCTTATGGTGTTCAAGGAAGAGTTTGGACCGACGGCATTCGTGTGCCATTTCCGTGGCTGCGAGAGATCACTGGTCGGCTTCCCAAGTGCAGCTGCACTCAGGGATCATGAAGCACGACACCGGGGCCTCCTGAGGTGCCCGGAGCCGGGCTGCTCCTACAATGATAATGTTGGCTTCACGACATTGAGTCAGATCAAAAAGCACAAGAGAAAGGTACATCCTTGTCCCCTCAATGAGAACATTCCACACAAAATCCGACGACAGATTGGCAGCCAAGAGAGGACACCAAAGGATCCAAAGCTGGGCCTGGATAGTGACACCCAAGCCGGCGCACATTCCCCCGTCACTATGACAAACCTTGGTGCGGCAGTGGTCCCAATTCCAGACCGTATCATAGATCAAGTCAATGCAAGGTCATTTCAAGCGCCTGCACAAGTGGCGGAAAGATCTAGAGAGTCGGCTAGCAGATGGGTTGAGGAGGTGAAAGAGAGATATGGCCGGGCCCTGATGGCTATGGAGAGCGCGAAGAAAAGGGTACTCCAGATTGACAAGTTGATTAGTGATCGAGCTCGGACAGGGAATCCATTTAGTGATGAGGAGCTAAGACAGCTAGATATTAGAAGGGAACGGCAGCTTAAATCACACACGGACGCCAGGAAGTGGATCGAGAGTGTGCAAAGGCAGCAGGCCTATCTTCAGGGACGTCAAGAAAACCAGTAGGTTTTTGTTAATTTTTAGTAACTGCTAAATGTCAGATAATTTTACCAAAATTCACTAGCAAGACCCTTGCTAGTTTAGTTAAGAACTCTTCTTGATATGTCGGCGCCATTTCCATTTTCTGCCACTTAGTCCTAGCAGACCATCGTATTGGAGAATGAATGCCGGCAGTTCAAAACGGCCTTGACGTTGCTGGAGAAATGAGGTGGTGATACTCACCTCAGAATTGGCCCATGCCAGCCGATGTCTTTGAGTGACATGGAAGCCAATTTTAACCATATATATCCAACCCTGAAAAGCTGCTCCCACTACTATTTGGACGTCAGGCAAGAGAAGGGGTCGAGTGGAAGCCACATGAAACACTTGTTAGCGCTGACCATCATATCAGCTACATCTCCATGTTTCGCTCGAGACCCACTTGACGATGGAGACTCCCATCATATAAAGGCGGCCTCTCAGACTGCAACCAGGAAGCATATCCGTCGGGTTTCTGCCTTTCGTAACAAGCGAAACACTCTGCACATTCTTGTACCCTAAGAAATAATCCCTTCCTACATATCAACATTATCCCCCCTTCCATACTCCCAAAGAGTGCCCTCCTTCATGGCAGCCATCATCCACTCACGACAAGCATGATCTGTTCTTACAAACTGCTTGCCAGACATAGGCACCGAAAACTTGACGGAAGATACAAGACCTTGTGGATCATGTGTCCTCGCGTCCGTCTCATCAATCAACGACGGCGTGAACTCGTGGTCCGCAAGCACAATACTTATCGGCCTCGCCAGCCTTGGGTCACCTCCAGTCTCAAGTCGCCAGTGCTGTCCGATGGCCTCCTTGAAATTCCATTTCTGTATCCTGTACAGACGCGGTCGGGCTATCACCATGTGTTCGAGGTGTCTTGCTCTGGCTATGCGGTGCCATAAGTCCTCCTCAGCGAGGTCCACCTGGAAACCCGCCAGGCTTCGCAGTTTCGGCCATCGTTCCCAGATGCCCAAGTCATTCGTCCAAAAATCCACGGTGCGCAAACCTCCCACTGTCACAAACTCCTCGACATTGCCGAGGGCACCGAGTCCATCGAACAGGCCTTGGCCAAGGTGCGGGTCAAGTTCATTCTCTTGGGCGAACCTGGGAGCTGGTAGCTCCAAGATCAGTCGGCGTACCGAGCCGCCAAGCTCGAAGAGTACATTGCGGATGAGCAAACCGAGAGATGTCGACTCTTGGGGGGCTGGGGTACAAAGGCCCAAGTAAAGAGACGAGGTATTTTCGAGGGGTGCGATTGGCGGCAGATTCGTGCTGGGGCCGGATGTCTTGGCGAAGGACAAGCAGTTCCAGAACTTTTGGATCCTTTGGTGACTGTCCAAGTAGACACAATGCTGCCTCAACAGTCGAGCCGCAGTCCCATAGGTTGCGCGGCAGACCTGGGACCAGGCGACAAGTAGTTGGACTTCGGGTAGCGATACATCGACTATAGCGTGGGGGTTTGTGATGGACAACGAAGCTTCCACAATTTGCAGGATAAGCTCGACGGGGAGACGAGGCTGATGCGTCATCTTGTCTGATGTGCCGCGTAATCTCAAGCTCCCAAGGGCTCGGGCTTTTGTATTGTGGCTATTCTTCGCTGCCTGGTGAGTATTGGGTCTTGATTCTAGGCTGCAAGAATCAACACAGAATGGTGGTTGTCTGATAGTCCGGATGCGGGAATGAGGGTATCCCTGTTACTCCGTAGGCAGCCGTGTTTTATCCCTCGTTGTCCAGTCAACAAGGATACCGCGTGCAAGGGGGCTGTCAACATTCGTTCTCACAAGCAAACGCGACTGCTATCTTGATATGATATTCACAATCGTTTCATAGACTCAAAGAAGTACCATTTATGCCGTAACATTAATGGAAGATCCTCACACTTGTTTTCTGTTCTTCTGTCGTGCATGGTCAATGCCAAGACGCGTTGAACATCACGAATCCAGGCTAGGGTCGAGTACCCTATACCACCGGTCGTGGCAAGAAATGATTCAGATGAAGAACCTTGTGCGTTTATCCCTCAATCTTGATGCCGAATTCTGTATTTTCATGTTCTCGAGCCTGAATCTCCTATGATTTCCGGCCTAAAAATCTAGTTTGACGTTATTGCATCATTTTGATACATTGGCTAAGAGATGCGCACAAACCTCTTTTTTCCTCGGTTCCGGAGTAAAACGAAAACCAAGCACCGAAATGACTTCAACTTTTAGTCTATAGCTGTGGAAGTGTCGTACCATTTCATAAACAATAAAGCAAAGGCAGATGGTATCATTCCAAGAAGAAGCTAAGCGATGATGCACCCTAGAAGCAAGCTATCAGCCTCAGAGGATGCCCAGCAAGAATGAACCCGGCAGCTCGGGTGGTAATCGCTTCTAATTACCTATCGTAGCAATTAGCAATGAGTGACAAATCCTGCAATATTGCAAAGCGCGATCCAAAATGACGACTATCTATGCTAGACCTCATTCAGCTCAACCCCACCCCTCAAGGATCATTGATGTAGAATGTCTAATTCATAAAATGAGACCACTCTCAGACCCAGCTACTTTCAATCCCAATCCAGCTATTCTTTTCTTTCCCTCTAACCATGTCGTTTGTCCGCTCTGTTATCCCTGAATTTGAGGCCGCGAATCAGAAGTATGCGGCCCAGTTCAACAAAGGCGACCTACCTCTCCCACCAGGACGGTAAGGAATACGCGCCCAATTACCCATTTGATTAATCTGAATCGGCTTTCTTTAGCAAGGTGGCAGTCGTAGCGTGCATGGATGCTCGTCTCGACCCTGCCAAGGTGCTTGGACTTGAGGAGGGTGATGCCCATGTTATTCGAAATGCCGGCGGTCGTACCATTGATGCAATTCGGTCTCTCGTTATCTCACAGCAACTCCTCGGTACACGGGAGATCGTCATTGTCCACCATGTAAGAGATCAAATCGAGTACAAGCTTGTACCATGGGAAACGCTGACAGGTAGTTAGACTGACTGCGGCATGCTGACATTTTCTGATGTCGAGCTCAAGGCAAAGATCAGAGATGAGCTGGAAGAGGATGCTGAGCATATCGCCTTTTTGCCATTTGGGGATTTGAGAAAAAGTGTTCTGGATGATATTGCCATTGTGAAGAAGAACCCCCTGTTACTTGACGTCCCCATTACGGGATACATTTACGATGTCAAGACTGGCAAGATTGCCAAGGTAGAATAGCATGTAGGTAGTGGAGGTTTGGGACCATATTCAACCCAATAACTTTCCCAATACTACTGGTACGTCTCCAGCAGTCTGTGCCAGAAGAGAAATGGTCTGCGGCGTTTAGACAAGAGAACCCGGCTGTTCGGATATACACAGCTAGCTAAACCCGGATCTGTCATCCAAAGACAATCTGACTCAAGCGTACAACGTGAGAATCTCGTACTGACTCGTCATTCTCAATTACGTCCAGCCCATGGATCCCCCGCCTAAGTGTACCAGCTCGGTTCAGGGATCTCCCTCAACAAGGCCCAGCCGCCCACTTCACGGAACTTGTAAGCGATTGGGTCGTGGAGAGAGTGGACTAAACGTCATCTTAGCGCCGTACAGCGAATATCTAATGGTTTCCACTTACGGCGAGTGTTGCGCCAGAACCTGTCAAAGCCGTACTTTGACAGACCAGATGAGGCGCCCGTTAGCTCAAAGAACTTGCTGCTGACGGTGATGGCGGCTTCGATTGCGGTTGCTTTTGATGCCGCTACCTCTGCTTTGGGTTAGATGATATTGGCAATGACAAGGGAGGATCTACTCACGGACTGCAATCTCGCCACGTGCTTCCTGGGTAAGCTCCTCTCTTGGAGCATGGATCAGCTCGGATATGCGCTCCGCCGTGCGGTCCACGAGGGCCTCGGCCGCCCAGAGCGACGCCTGCAAGCGTCCATAACCTTCTCGGATATACCACTCGTCCGTAGCCTTGGCCTTGTCATCCCCGCCGTACGGCCAAGCTCGAGTGCGAGTGCGGGTGTACTCGGTGGCGGCCTCAAGCGCTCCAATACCCACACCAACGTGGACAGCTGCAAACTGAAGCTGTACCGGTGGAAGAATGAAGTCGTGGTACGCATCCCGGGGTGTGAGCTCCTTGTTCTCGTACCCGGCTATATGTTCCCAGGAGACTCGCACGTTGCGGATGACACAGCCGCCAGATTCCTACAGCCCAAGTCAGTTCGCATCTCGTAAGTAGTCGACTTGAACTCACCGTTAGGCGTTGTCCGATAACGTCCCAGTCGCCTTTGAACGAGATCCCAGGGTCCTTTGTGGAGACGTAGGCAAAAACATGGGTCTTTGCCTCATCCTCCAAGACCCCCTCCAAGACGGTCACGTCACTGATAACGCCCCCTGCATTGCGGAGAAGGAAGGATTTAGCACCGGAAATATCGGTCAGAATAGAGTAAGACGTACCAGTGGAGAAGAACTTGTCACCGTTGAAGACAAGCGAGTCCCCCTCATCCCGAGCAATCATGTCAGCGTTGCGAGGGTTGACGGCACCGCCAAGATAATAGTTGCCCTCAGTGAACTCCCGGAGCCAGCGGCGTGCCTGCAGGGGCGTTCCGAGGATTTGGGAGCTCCAGAACCTTTTCCGCGTCAGTGGTATCTCACGGGATAGCTCAAAGATGCAGGTCATACCATGAGTAGTGGTTGCCGATCAAGTGTCCAATGCTTCCATCGGCCTTGGCAATCTCTGTAGTCACCTTGTACGAAGTCTGCCACGTCTCTCCACCACCGCCAAACTCGCGTGGTCCAAGGAGGTTGACGAGACCGGCATCCTTGAGGAGTTGAACTTCGGCAAAGGGGGTTTTACCAGCGGCATCACGCTCAGCTGCGTCGAGTTTGAGAATGTCTGCTACTTCTCTGGCGCGCTTGACCCATCCCGAAGGCGTATCCGGCTTGGGTTCCTCCTCCCACCGCTTGTTGGCCTGGACGCGAGCCTGCTCGGCTTTGAAGCTCTGCATGGCTAGGGCTTGATGGTAAAGATACGTGCTGATGTAGTAGAGGGTAGAGGGGTTCTCTGGTTGGGTGCGAGATGAAGTGGTGTGCTACTAACGGTTGATGATGGGGTTTTTATAGGCGAGGTGATTCGTCTATCTCGACGACCTTGTCGACAGGGAAATATTTCCGCCTCGCAGGGGAGCGGTGGAGTTAGTACCGATGAGTTGGATGAACATCCTTGGTGTTTCGTCATTGACCAGAGCTATCACGCCTCATGATGCGGAGACTTACTGTTCCACCGTCGAGTAGGATAACCTCGTGACTTGTGCATGGATTTAAGACGGTTAGGTTCTCCAAGGCCATCTGGATCCCTTCTTGTAGATCACCCTTGAGCCCCCATCTGTTCAACGACTACACGATGTCCGAGACAGGAATATTTCCCATCTTCGATTCCGGGGCTGGATATGGAATCATCGTGGGGTTAGGTAGGGCCACCGACTCAACACTCCCTCTCTTGCTAAGACCTTTCCAGGCGGCATTTTTGCCATCCTTATGAGTCTCACGACTTTTGCTCTCAAACGATACTTTTCTGAAGTCCAAGACTCGGAGATGTATCTGACCGCCAAGCGCTCCATCAAGGCTGGTCTGATAGCATCGTCTGTCGTGTCTTCGTGGACTCTGAGTGCTACGCTTCTAACGTCGACGACGTTTGGATACTCGTATGGCATCGCGTCCACATTCTGGTATGAGATAACGCTAGGCTCTGGCCCCCAACATGGACTGACTGAAGCAGGTACGGAGCCGGATGTTCAGTTCCCATTTTGACATTTGCCGTTCTCGCCATCGAGCTCAAGAGAAAGGCACCAAACGCACACACCTTCTTGGAGCTCGTAAAGCACCGCTACGGAGCCCCAGGTCATATCGTGCTGGCTGTCTATTCGTTGATCTACCAGATTTTCATTGCGGTCAATCTCTTGGTTGGCGGAGCCGACGTTTTCCATCTCGTGACTGGCATGAACAAGGTTGCTGTGTGCTTTCTATTCCCTCTGGGAGTCTGCATCTACACTCTGTTCGGCGGCATCAAAGCTACTTTTCTCACAGAATGGGGTGTGTAAAACTCGGTACTTTCTTTCTAATATGCTGGTCTTGCTCACGCTGCTCTCAATAGTGCACACCGTCATCATCTACATAATCATGCTCGCATCCATGTTCGTCATGTACACAACCTCAGATCATGTCGGATCACCCGGGAGAATGTGGGAGCTCCTTAAGGAAGCGTCAGAAATCCGTCCTGTTGATGGAAACGCCGGTGGTGAACTCCTGACCATGAGGAGCTTTTACGGCGGCTTGGTCGGTCTCATCTTCTTGGGTGGTGGCTTTTCTGCCACTGTCGATTCCCAGTGAGTAGTTCGACAACCATCTCGGATAGAATGCTAATGAGAAAGCAAGACTTTTCCAAAAGGCGATTGCCGCTGATCCCAAGTCCACGGTTGCCGGATATCTTCTGGGATCCCTATGTTGGGTACGTTAGTAGGGCGCCGGAAACGATTCGAAGCTGACAGGAGAACAGTTTAGTATCCCATTTTGCATCGCCACTACATTTGGCCTTGGGGGTGCAGCCTTGGAGTACACAACCTCGTGGTGAGTGATTTCGTTCCGTGCAAGCTACTCTTGATAGAAGCTGATTTGTAGGCCTACGTACCCGACACCCTTGTCACCGGCTGAAATCAACTCGGCCCTGGTCATGCCATACACAGCATACACAATCATGGGAAAAGGTGGCGTTGTAGCCGTTCTTCTCATGGTCTTCCAGGCCATCACAAGCGCCATGAGTTCAGGTGAGCCTGCAAGTTGGCAACGCAGGTATCAAGGTCTAACGTGAGTAGAAACCGTTGCCGTAACCAGCTTGGTCACATATGACTTTTACCGCTCATACATCAACCCCGAAGCGACTGGAGAAAGACTCGTCTTCATCTCCCACATCGCAGTCGTCAGCTTTGGGTTGTTGACTGCCTCTGTCGCCGTCGGTCTCACCTACGCAGGTTTCTCTGTTACCTTTATCGTAACGGCCATCGGCATTCTCATCGATGGTATGCATCCAAACCGTTGACTATACACTTCTGATAAATGATAGGTGCCGTGATTCCTAGTGCATGCACACTATTCTGGAAAAAGCAGAGCAAATATGCCATCGTACTAGTTCCAATCATCAGCTCACTCGCCAGCATTTCGACTTGGATTGGCGTGGCATACCACAAGCACGGAACAGTCACTATCGCCACGCTTTCTGATTTCATCCCAACAGTGGCCGGCAACATGTTGGCATTGACTGCACCCATCATCCTGACGCCGCTCATCACGTACCTGAAGCCTGAGAATTACGACTTTGAAAAGTTCAAGGAGCTGCAGCAGGTTGACGACTCTGGATTTGATGTCAAGGCCCAAACTGAAGGCGTTGCGGTCAAGACTGCGCAAGAGAGAACAGAAGCCGAGTTGGTGAATTTGCAGGGCATCGAGAAGGAGCTCTACGTCGCACGGAACTATGCTCTTGGCGCTGCATTGTTCATTGCTATTTCTCTAACCATGTAAGCCTCGATCTATACAACGCCATGGATGATACTAACCGTGTGCAGTCTCTGGCCGATCCCCATGTATGGAACATCTTATGTCTTCAGCAAATCTTTCTTCACCGGCTGGATCGTGGTCACCTTTATTTGGGCCTTCTTTGGAGCCATAGTTGTGACTCTTCTACCCATTGTAGAGAGCCGAAGGGAGATTTACCTCTTCTTCCGAGCTGTAATCACAAGGAGATCGGCATCGGGATGAGTAGACAACCCGACAAAGCGATCATTTAAAAAGATCGATCTCTCATTTCGTGGAAATAGTAGGATATCAACGGCTCAAGTCTCTGAAATATTTAAAAATGCCCATGTTACTTAATTATTTGTCATTGGTTCCACTCAAGTTCGCGACAATGCACCCCGTTTTCTATGTCTGAGCGCGACGGAAACTTGCGCGTTGTGTGCCTTGGCACGCGAGTCAAGAAAATATTAGATACGGATTACCTAAATGAGTGGAAGGGGAGAGGCATATTCTACTCCAAGGGTGGTCTGAAGGTAGAATGAAAGAAAATGACAGATTGAATCCCTCGGTCACGATTGACTTGATGGTCTCGGACCACGACAATAATGGGACTCTAATTTCCCCAGGGGTAATAACAAGGTAATTAATTACCTCAAAGACATTCTCCTTCATTAACAAGGCAAAGATTTACTCGTGACTGGATCTCGAGGTTCTTAATCCAGTTGAGAAATGACAGTTTCAGAAGCGATGGTGACTTGAAGCCATGTTTAACCAAGCTGGGAGAAATAGGTAGGAATATCCGGCATCCGTGCCCCTTGAAGAAAACCCCTGCCAGGGAGAATTTGCCACATAAAAGACTGCTCCTGGGCCTTATTTATATGCCCCAGCCTGAGAATCGACCGTCTCCTCTTCCGCCTTCCCCGCCTGGAGTGTATCCACTGAGGGCCTCACAACGGCTGGGTCCAGACACAAACATGGGGTCAAGTGGAGGATGCGGGTGAATGAGTCGTTGCTCGGACACAGCCCATTCCTCATTCCAATCACCTCAACAAGCTGATTGTTGTTTCCCATCTCCAATCTCTCCCGAGAGCTCAGAGCAAGTCTACTAGATAAGGCCCATAAAGGTGAGCCACTTGGAAACTTGGCCGGTGCATCAACTATTTGAGCTCTGGAACGCCAGTCATCGTCGACCCTCAATAAACCTCGTGCTAAACGACCCAGACCACGCTAAGAGAGAACAGATTCAGAAGCCGGGCGTTTGCTAAATTATTAAGCGGTACTCGAGACAAGACCCCTGCCAAGCTAGAGTGTAATTACGGAGGTATCCGTTCGCAATCCGACGAGTTGGTTGACACACGCGTGTGGGTGGCATGTGGCATGTTGTCAGGTTCAGCTGACGGGTTCAAGCTCCTTTGAGCGCGAAGAGCGGCTCTTTCGAGACAGGGACAAGCCTTTGGCGCACGAGCTAGCGCAAGCCACTGTCCGACACCTGCAGCAGGCTTGGTTGCTGGTGACACTGGTGACGAGGAGGGTTGCGTCCGTTCAGTTGGCCGACGCCTCTCTATCCCCCCTTGGGCAAGTCTAAACACCCATGAGACGCCTGACAATAGCATTGTCGACGGCAGATGCAAAGGAACGGCTATTCTGCGGCAAGAGATCTGTCTCAGATCGGCCCCGAGTCAGTCGCAGACGAATTTCCGTGACAGGAGCAGTTAACCTTCCGGCGAATGTTCGAGATTAAGCCTAGTGCTCGTCTAGCACATTCGTGTCGCGCCCGTTCTCGCCCGGCTAACGACCGCTAGAGCATGGCAGTGATAACTCATTGTCCAATACGCGTTTACCATCGTGAAGTGGGTTACTCGCGGTTCTGCAGGCTAGACTGGACTTGACCACCTCCGATGATGGTCCTTGGGGGCCAAAATAACACGAGAATCGTGTGGTGCGAGTCACAGCCAAACCTTCCACATGTATTTTTCACCCAAGGTGGTCCAAGTTCTTCCCCGACCTCTCCACTGATCATCATCATGCTTTCCCCAGGCTCTCCACTGATCCCCAGGTCGTAAAAAGCAAAGGTCATGTCGTACTTGAAGCCTGACAGGAATCCGATTCAGCCTTATCAACAGAACCATGCATTTGGCACTTAATATCACGGATGACCTGCATGGCTCGATTCTCCATTTCCTGTGGCTTTTCGGCCAACCCGTAGCCCCAGCAGACTTAGCCGTCACGGAAAACGACTCAAGACCAAAGCCACAGTCGTTACGACGGGGGGCACGGCCAATAGCCAAGCCTCGATCCAGGGGTCCAGCCCAAGCTGAGTCGGCAATCGAAATAGCCTCCCCTCCACATCCTTTCCCCAGGCCCAAGGTTCCTGGAGCCGGCGTCAGACAGGGAGCCTGTTTGGCCCACACCGGAACTTCCCCGTCGAACTCTGCGTTCAGAGTCCAGGCCGGGGGGATAATTGGGCAGTAGACTACCGGCACAGCTCAGGATGCCCCTGAAGGACAAGTGCATGATCCTGGACACAGATACTTGTATTTGACGGGCCCGCCCACTCTCTTGGCTCGAGCGGTTTCGCCGCATTCCTTTGCAAAACGGAACGGAACGGCCAGCAAAAATGTCGACAACCACGTCAACGCCCGAGTTCTTTGAGCTCAGCTGGTCGATTCTCTTCACCGTCTGCATGGGAAATGTCTTCTTTGGCTTTCTCGTTTGTGGTATCACCAGGTTCACTCCTTTGGCACTTGTGCCCATCATCACATCTGCGGCCGGAGCAATAGCAAATGGCCTCTGTTACTACGCCAACTATGGGAACCACCCTCCCATTCCCACAGCCGTGACCTCGACTCTCGGGGATATTCTCTGGCCGGTACGAACATTTTTATCGACACTTGGATAAGATATAATGAACTAACAGTTTTCTAATCAGATTCAAGAAGTGGGATTGCTCGGGTACAGCTACATGATCCTTCAGCAGCTTCTAACAGGAACCCGTCGGCGAGTATTCCAAGGATTGTTCTGGGGCTTCATCGGCGTCATCGTCGTGGTCCGTGTTGTCATCATCGTCTTCAGGGTGCAGTACATTATGCACGGCGACGAGACACATCGCGTCACCGTCAACTACGTCCACATTGGATACTTTGGGTCCATCGCCATTCTTGAGTGCATCAGCGCATACTTCCTCATCACGACTCTGGTTGCCGCTGAACGTGCATCTCTTCAAGCCGCGCTTCGAGTTGGTCTTTTCAGGTACCTGGCGCGAAGCACAGAAATACGAGTGGCTCTTCTGGCAGTCCAGGGTGTTTTCCGAACAGTCACGCATGCCATCAAGACCCCGGGACAGAAAGTGAGCAACATTGGAAGTCAGCTCGATCGGTTTGCCTACGCTCTCCTATGCCTCTTTCCTGTCGTCTTGTAGTAAGTATTTGTCTCGTCTTCAACTTGTCCATGAACTGACCGTGATGAAGCATCGATTTGCTGGCGTCCAAACTCAAGTCAGGCAACAACGGATCATCATCCTACACTGGAGCAAATGGAAAGTCCCAGTCCAGGAATCGACAAGAAGCGTCGGCCAGGGTCATCACTATTGACAGAAAGGGAAATGAGGAAGCGGTGTATGAGACAAGGATAACTACTCGGAGACATAGTTCGCAGGAGTGTATCATGGAGACGGAGTCCTTCGGGACAGGTCCATCTGATGTCCCTCTTGAAGAGTTGGATATGACTGCTCATTCATCTGAGCGGCGGCATAGTCGAGGTGGACCTGGAAACGCTTAATATGTTGATTCCCTGTATTCTTAGTCAAGCGAACACACTTGTGTAGATAGCCGCCTTAATATTTTCTTGACTCTTTTGCCTGACATCTCCACGCTACTCTCTCAGATAACCCCGAAAGCGGCTCTCGATTTACTGTCCGTGGTTTCATTGCGAATCACGACGCCATGTATCTGCACAGAGCGCACGGGAAGATGGGCGGCCTCTTATCGAAGGTAGCGACGGATAGCATCGAGGACAAGCATGTAGCCCCTTCTTGTCTATCTCCTCATCATAATGTAGTGTCTAATCTCAACCTCACATAAGTAAATACAATTCAAATGGAATAGAAACCCCTCTTCAACGACCAGCTGAACCGTCTGCCACCGAACCCTTCACCAAAACCCCAAATTTCTCCAGCATCCCCAGACTACAAGACCGTCAACTACAGTCTAATCGTCCTTGCAATACTCAGGCAACTCAATGCCAGCCTCATCGCAATGTTCCTCAGCGCAGCTGCACCAACACGCGCACATTTGGTTGGACAGAACCTGGCACCCTGGATCAGGCTGGGGGATGATGCCACCCGCGCTGGGGCCCGGCATCATGCAGTTGAAGAAGGAGAACCAAGGTACGCAGAAGTTGTAGTATCTTCCACCGGGGCAGCCCTTTTCCTTGGGCGTATTATCCGCGCGCTTGAGCTTGGCGGCTTCCAATCGGTTATTGACTGCCTCAGTGACGGATCGGGCCATCTCTTTGTCAAGGGATGGTGCTGCGAGACCCATGGTCGCGAGGAGGAGAGCGGAGGTGATGGTGGTGAGCTTCATGGTGATTGTTTTTGTGTAAATGTGGCGTTGAGCTTGTGAAGATGTGAATGCAGGCGGTTGTCTTGTGTCTGCTGGTTTTTGTTGATGATGGTAGAGTTATGGTAAAGGAAACTCCATCTTTATACTCGAGCAGTGACTTCTATCTGGACCCCCGGCTACCCTGACTACGACTTGTTTACCTGTGTCTTCCTTGAAGATCATACTTGGATATTCTAGTGCATGGGGTTTTATGACATCCTTCCTCGAGACACTCGCGTTGTGATATCCTATCTAGGAGAAGAAGATGCGAAGCTACAATGCGATAACACTGTCATCAAGCCACCAAATGCCGTAGGATGGCCAATATCTCACATACAGGCCGATCCTTAAGCTTTGTGAAATGCCGATTGGTTGCGTCAGTGGCTCATGCGCTGATCGGCGGCCCGTCCCTTAAGTTGCGAGATTACGATATGTGTGTAAGCTTACACCCATGTTGCACTGCCTCGGATCTAAAGCAACCCGACATTCTCCATATTAAGCATAATTGTTGATAAAACGACCTTCGGTAATCTCATGGACTGGCAAAGCGATATGTCGACAGTCCATAGTGTCCATATCAAGGTGAGATGACGTCTACATGGCTTGAGCACGGGATGGCATAACAGGAAGCATTGCAGCAGAGTAGTGCCAAATTTCGGAGAGAGAATGACTATCTGCGTAAAAGAGTGTCCTTATATACCCATCCTCCGCTTCATCACTTCGTGGTGTTAAATCTCAGTGATCCGTTCTTGTCTCGATCGACCAGTGCCCGAGACATTCCCATGATGGCACGAATCTGCTCCGTGCATGGCCGTGTCACTGCATCCCAACAGCTTTAAATGCAACCGCAAATATCCTGGCAAGCAAGAATGCAGCTGAGGTTGCCAAATGGGTCGGGGGTGATACACCAGTCCAGGAAGCACTGGTTATAGCACTTTCTGTCGCAGGCGAGAAGACGCGTTTCAGCTGACGAGATGGCTATATTTCGTTAGCGATACCATGTTCATTCTTGTACATATTCCGAGAGACTACTTGCCTGCACTAATGTCCGCCTCAGTAGGCAGGGCCGTAGCAGTGACAGCCAAGGTGGCGAGGACGGTGACAAGAGGAAACTTCATGTTGGAAGAGGAGTTTAGACTGATGCTTGTGGCTTATATGCTGAGTAGAGAGAAGTAGGATGGCTTGCCGGTGCTTGCTGTTGCTTGCGGATGAGAGAGTAAAACTAAGAGAGAAACCGCAGCTCTTTTATAGTTCTGTTATGCTACCCAACCTTGTCTTTCTCATTCTCTTCTCCCTCACTGCCTTGAGTGATTTCTCGTCATGATTCCTTTCCTCATGGCTTTCTTGCTGTCCTCGATGCTGCTTGGCGAAATATCCAAGGTTCTGCATCCTCCACACTCCCCCACATCTCAATTTTCCTGATCTCAACATAGAACCCACCCCGATTCCCCGCAACCTTTTTCATTTCCACGAATAGTGCGAGATCAAGTCTCTAACACGGCAGGCAATAGCATATGCTATACTACCCTTTGTTAGTTGTCGTTGTTGAAAGTCTTATCGCCTTCCCATTTGAGTATCGCCACCCCATGATCGCCGGGCATCGACGCAACGCCAAGATCCCCCACGGCGCTTATATCTCCATTAGTAAGTTGTCCCTTTTCTCCTCAGACCATGAGTGCATGCCGAATACATAGCAAAGACTAGGCAACTGTTTAAACAATGCGGGGGATCGATCTGGACCGTCCACGATTGGAGCGATGAGCCGCTGCCAGGCCCGGCCCGCGACGGCCCGGCTGCAACATGGGTGGCAAGCGACGATGCGGCGGTGCCCAGTTGACACAAGGGTCAGTCGCAAAAGGCGTCCAAAACCCCCGAAAAGCTAGGTCATGACTGACAGCCTGTCTAGCGTTTTCGTCGCAACCTTTGTCGATGTCATTACTATCAACTTAGTGCTATTTCTATAAGAAGCCATCTGCGAAAATAACAAATAACGTGGCGAGTTCCAATGTGATGACTATCGGTGACCTCTTGGGATTGCGGACGTATCCGACGGGAGCAAGTAGGGAGATCCTCTGGCGGTCAGGGGGCATCAAAGACCGGGTTGGTGCGGCCGACGTTATAACCGATGCCAAGAGTGAAAACCACTTCATCATAGATATTATTGACTAACATAAGCATCGTTTCCACCAATGAGCAGACGAGAGCCAAGTATTGTCTATCCCTCGTGCCTTGTCGCTTACGGGGCTGGCAAGGATGTTAGATCCTTATGGGAGCTTATATCGAGCGCTTAGGTATTCCCCACGCTATTGTGTATTTTATGCGACAAGGGGGTTTTCCAATAGGGATCGGCCGGTCATGCTGGCTTACCATGAGGAGGAGAAGACGAAGGCGAAGGTGAAGGCGAACGCGAGGTCGAGGGCGAGGGCGAGGGCGAGGACGATGTACACTAATTTAAGCCGGATGCGTCATCTCTAGCAGTATGTCAACCATGCTGCCACTATAGAAGCATAATTTTATCTCGGTTGGTTACAGTGTTTTGTAGCATTGGGTTTTAATGCTGTCACGTGTTTACTATTGTGTTCTTTTACATTGTGCCTTATAACCCCTCTTGAAGACGTTTGGTATTGATACCAATAACAATCGCAACAGTAGGTTAATATCACTCCGTGTAATTAATATGTAAGGTATCTAATATTCTATCTTGATTATAATGCGTATTACATATATATATAAGGCGTAGCATTCATAGAGACATGATCCGGTTTGGTTGATAAGAAAGTAACTAGACGTTGACCTTGGTAAACTACACGCGAGATTCTTATGTTACCTATGCGATGCCCTCTTCCGCGTCTTTGCTTCAGCTGCTAACTACTATCCCATCTGAATTAAGTCGGATGCGCATCTTCAAACCAAATCTGCTAATAAGCGAGACAGCATAGCTTAGTTGGTCTGAACATTGTCTCTTAACGAAGCGCAACAACAGTCTTTGAAGATATGAGAGACATCTTTAATATTTTAGATAACTTGTGGATATCAGATGGCGCCATATCTTTCTATCAATCCGCAACTAGCTTATCAGTAATATCCTCGGATCTATGAGATTAGGTTCAAGGACAGGCGAATAAGGGGCCTTCGAAGCTGCATGGCAATACCCTGTGGAATACACCTACAGACTAATGAGAACTCTTTGGGAAGTCCCACTCTTGATTAGGAATCATTCCGATAAACGGGAGAAAAATCTAGAAACATGACTGTCCAGGGGCATCATTACACCACGTACCTGCGGATGGCGTGATGATATCTGCGTCAACCCCACATCACGACATGATCACGACATGCCTCACCTCGGCACTAGATACGGAAAAGGGCGTGGTATTCGTCATATCCCGCAGCAATTGCAACCACTATTTTCGTTTACTCGCTCTCCTCCGGGTCCGGATTGGGGCTCACCGCTATTGTCCGGCATCGGCTCGTCGGCTACGAGATCCAAGCCACGATTACACAATCAGGGGAATTAGTAATTATGGATTGAAATTGTCTCATGTTTATGGGGCATAGTAGATTCAGAACTGTGTATATAAGGGCAACTCTAGCTTACCCCTCAACCCCCCATACAACAATCAACAACAACCGACTCCTCAGCTTCCACAACTACACAACTCACTAAGCAACTCACCAAAAGACACAAACCATCACAATGGCCGGCACATCTCTCTACGATCTCATCATTCCTACCTTCATCAAGGGTCTTACGACCTACGACCACGTCCTCGCCAAGGCCCAGGAGTACGCCAAGGAGAAGGGAATCAACGTCGATGACTTCCTCGAGGCCCGCCTCGTCGAGGACCAGCTTCCTCTGAGCTTCCAAGTCCAGAACACCAGCAAGGTTGTTCAGATTACTGTCGGTCGTCTGACTGGCGTTGAGCCAACGCTGCTTGAGAACACTGAGAAGACTGTCGAGGAACTCCGTACCCGAGTGCAGAAGACGCTGGAGCTGGTGAAGGCCGTCAAGCCTGAGGATGTTAACTCTCGAGAGGAGGCCCTGGTCGATCTGTAAGTTTTCTCAAACTTGCTTCTTGGATTTAGGCTAATACATGACAGTCCCTGGGCTGGCAAGACCCACCAGGTCACAGTCAAGCACGCCGTGCTCACCCACGGCCAGACCAACTTCTTCTTCCACCTTGTCACCGGCTACTCAATCCTCCGAGCCAAGGGAGTCCCTGTTGGAAAGGCCGACTACCTTGGCAACTTCCTCGGACTGTAAGTAGCCAAAAAAAAAATATTAGAGACATAGACGAATTAAGAAGAACTTGATATCGCTCCACAATGTCGCAGCTCTTGCTTGGGTGAATGTTAAGACTTTGTTTCTATAGTAACGACTGGCCCACCCGGGCGAGGATTTAGGTAAATCCCTTGCGTAGATATAGTCTTTTAAAGAAACTCTTAGTTATTTAAGCGCATAATAAGTTCATTCTTCAAGTAGTCAAGAATCACAAGTGATGGAAGGTTGACGTTGGAGGGGAGAGCAGCGACGTGAAGGGGAATTTAACCTCTTTAGCTGGCCGAGAGGCCGCCTGTTCATTACGAATAGACCTGCTCTCAGCGTGTCATTGATGGTATCTATGATGGTATATAAACTCTACTGATTTGAGTTGATTGAGCCCTCTGGCTTTGGGCATGAAGCCTCTATTGTTGAAATTACTGAGATATTGATTGAGATACTTTGATCCACTTTTTGGGTGGTATAAAGTCTGATATAAATAATAAGTTCATGGAATTATAACTAATAAATACTTTACCAAGTTATTACCTTGTCGATTATGGCCGATCGTGGTTAAATACGCTCTTTTTTAACCATTTAAAGTCAAGGTTTCACTTTTAATCAAACGTGGTCCAACTCGTTCTCGTTCGACCAGTTCGATCACACACCCCTTCCACTGGGGTCTGTTTGTTCCGTTCCCCCCTGGTACTGTGGTTGACCTTTCCGGATCGTGACATCCCGCTCATTTCCGGCCGAGTGGCTGACCAACTACACAGATCCCGCGAATTCCCTCGAGATCCCGATGGCCGCTTGACCTCACCCCTCTGAGCTTAATCCATTCTGGGTTATGATAACCTTCCAACCCCGCATGTCCCCTGTGGGATCTGGGGAAAATTGCGGGGGTGGCTGTGGCCTGCATGACTTGAGTCTGGAGAGCGTTGCAATGTCTCTGGCGAACGGATGTTCCAGGCTGATTACGGAGTATAAAGGGACCGGCAGTTCATCAACCATCCTTTCAGTGGTCCCTCTCTATGCTACTTTCTATCTTGTGTGACTGAGAACTCCCTAACAATGAACGGCGACAAGCCCGAGACCGCGGACGTTGAGAATGCCTCGATGGATGCCGACCATCGCGTTTACGTCCCCGATGCTGCCAATCAGCGCATCAGACAAGCCGTATGACAAACTATCTCTGTCATTCGGTTGCTAATCAGCTGCTTAGTTCGATCGCCGAGTTCTTCCCCTTGTCTGCTGCCTTTACGTCCTCTCGTATCTCGACCGAGGCAACATCGGCAACGCAAAAACCGCTGGAGCGCAGGCCGCTCTCGGCCTCAGCTCTTCGCAATGGGCTTGGGTGCTGAACTCGTTCTACATCGCTTATATCCTCTTTGAATGGACGACCATGTTTTGGAAGATTTTCCCCGCGCACATCTACGTTGCGACGCTTTGTCTTGGGTATGTCTCGCACTCTCTTCGGATTACGTCGCTTACCAGAGACCAGCTGGGGTGCTGCGGCCATGAGTTCTGGTGCTGCTCGAAACATGGCCGAGTTGATCGTCTGTCGCGTTTTTCTAGGCATCTTTGAGGCAACGTTTGGTGCTGGTGCCCCGTATTTTCTCTCATGCATCTATAAGAGAGAAGAACTTGGCTTCCGAATGTCTATCTTGCTTGGCATGTCGCCCCTCGCAAATACCTTTGCCTCTAGTCTAGCATACGGCATCACCCATATCCGCGGATCTTTAGAACCATGGAGGCTCCTGTTCATCATCGGTACGGCCTTTTGCGTATTACAAAGTCCATCAGCTAATAACAACAGAGGGTGCCCCGACTATATTGTTCGCGCCGATCGTCTATTTCTTCCTGATCGACTCTCCCTCCACCGCCAAGTTCCTCACCGAAGACGAGAGGACATTGGCCATCGAGCGTCTACAAGTCAGGGACAACACATCAAAGGGGTCTGTCAGCTGGAAGCAAATCATTGCCGGAATACTCGATTACAAGAACTACGTCCACGCAATCATGCACTTCTGCTGTAACTTCTCTTTCGCCGCCCTGTCGAACTTCCTCCCTACCATCGTGAATAGCATGGGCTACGACTCGATCACGGCCCAGGGCTTGACGGCACCGGCGTATTTTGCAGCTTTTCTCCTCTGTATCCTAGCTGCGTTCGTCTCGGACAAGTACGGAAATAGAGGGTTCATGGTTGCTGGATTTGGGGCCATAGGCGCCGTGGGCTACGGTCTCCTGGCCGGGGTTCAGGATATGGACAAGACGGGACCAAGATATCTGGGAGTGTGGCTAGCTGCTTGTGGAATCTTTCCGGCGCTGGCTATCAACATCACATGGCTACTCAATAACCAGGGAGGAGACTCAAAGAAAGGCGCAGGTCTCGCCATCTCCTTAACCCTTGGGCAGTGCTCGTCTCTCATCAGCAGCACCGTCTTTCCCTCTGAGGATGCGTACGTACAGTATCACCACCGCCACTTCTATCACAAGCTAACCGTTATCAGGCCGTTTTTCACCAAGGGATGTGCCATTGGCTGCGGCATGAGTGGTGCCATCGTGCTTCTCTCGCTGAGCATGCACTTTGCTCTGGATCGGGAGAACAAGCGCAAGGACGAGCTCTACGGACCAGTTGACCCGGATGTCGAGGTGGATGTATCTGAGGAGGGAGATTATAACCGTAACTTTCGGTACTTTACTTGAGGCTTCGGCAGTGTAGGAAATAGGCGGACCACGATGGGCTCTTGGGCTGGACTCTAAGCGATCATGGTAGATTGAAGATCAGTTGGCAGTATGGGTCGAGCTTCGATACAAGACGTAGCGCAATCTGCCTTGTCTCAGGGGATGTATGTTTCACAGCATTGGGCTTTAATGCCGTCATGTGTTTATCAGTGTGTTCCTTGATGTTGTGCCTGATAACTCCTCTTGGAGACGATGTATCCAGCGTCACGTTATATCACACGTGATACCGCTTTCGCTTACTGTGCCTGTGTCTCGTCCCCCCAGGCGAATAAAAACCCACTTGCCCATCCAGTCGACGGCGTCACTCTTCTTCTTGCCAAGCTACTCGTGGAGGTGCAGTAGAATGCTTGGCCTCAGATAACACACCACCATGAGCCCTCCTTCGTCTTCACTCAGCAGAGCCCGAAGAGAGAATACAATCCCCAGCCGACCCTCAGCCGGTCGTACGCGCCCTTACACACGCACCTTCAGAGCCTGCGACAGTTGCCGCAAGAAAAAGACAAGGTGCATCTTGGATACGCTCGGAGGCTCTGGAGATGCCTGCAGGAGGTGCAAGCGCGAGAGAAGGGAATGCTCGTTGACAAAGGAATCCGTTTCTCCGAGAGCTGCTACAGAAGGTTTGTTGAATCGGGCGGAGGGTAGAGCGAACTCGGGGATTGGTAAGCCCTCTCTTGCTAAATTGCTATCAATCACTCATAGATTCATTAGAGGATGATGGCCATGACGATGGTTTTGATGGAGGTCTGGTAGAAGACGAGAGTTGGCAACCCTCTGCTCCAACCCCATCGCCGGCCACGACAAGGCACCTTTCAAACCATAGCCGAACGTCCAACCAAGATCAAACCCAACGCACCCGAATTCCGGACTTCAACTCGATTGCGTCCATAGCACCAGGGCAAAGCGATGCCGCACAACAAACTGTTCTACACGCGTCTATATCCAACGACGGAGACACAATGAGAGTGCTGCAGCAGTCCTCTAGGCATCAGGAGAGCATGGAGCAGCAAAATGCTTGGGGAGCACCAGGCTGCTCACATGTTCCTCGCTTTCACCCACCTTGCCCAACTGGCCCATTTGTCTCTGAGCTCTCGAATCCGAGCAGCGACATCCTCAAGTTGTGGAACTCGTTTCGTTTTGTCCGAATGGGATGGTTGACCGCCCGTGAAGCTGTCTCGTACATCGATCTGTAAGTTGAGCTGATGAAAGAGTTCTTTGTCCACTGACTGAAGAGGAAGGTTCTTCGAAAACCTCTCCCCTTTGTCGCCTATCCTCGATGACTTTTACCGCCACCACGTAAACCAGTACTCACTAATAACCCAAGAGCCACTACTATGCTGCACTATCTTGATGGTTTCGTCGAGGTTCCACTCCCTCCACGGAACGAGCAGCTGGTCCCGAAGCGTCGCCCTGCATGACCGCCTCTGGGAGCACTGCCAGCACCTCGTGACGAGGATCATCTTCGGTCAGGAGAAGAAGTCAAAGGCCAAGACACGTACCTTTGGCTCAATTCAAGCGCTCATGCTCATGACAGAGTGGGCGCCCAGAGCTGTCTACTTCCCTCCCAAGTCAGATGGCTGGGACGGCGACCTGATCTTCCAGCTGCCCGATGCTCGAGATCAGCCCGGCGGAAACGAAGCTGACGTGACGCAAGACATCCATGGGAACTGGTTCCGAGACGTTATTTCGCCGGTCCGGATGATTGACCGGATGTCTTGGATGCTTCTCGGGTGCGCTGTCACCCTCGGCCATGAAATCGGCATCTTTGACGCGACCAAAGCCAAGTTGGCAGTATCTGGACTGGACTCGCCGGAAGAGCAGCAGAAAAGAATATGCACCTATATATGGCTGCGCAAGGTCATATTTATCGCTGACGAGCAGTTCTCAAGTCGGCTGGGGTCGACCTCTCTCGTCCCTTCGAGCCTCAACGCATCGGCCTTTGAGCGTTTGTCCGGCCACGCAGGTCTCGGGGGAGAACAAAAGCGCAACTTCATTGACGCACAGCTAGCCCTTGCGAAGCTAGCCAAATCTATTTCGAGCACCCTATTCTCGTCGACTGCCGCAACAAAGGATCTTATACAGAGCTACAGATACGTGAGTAGCATCGAGGACTTTCAACAGCAACTTGTAGCCTGGCGACAAACGTATCTGAAAGAAGAGGGTGAGTATGCCTGCCAATTATGCAACTACAGCTAATCATGTATGTCCCAAAGCGCTCTGTGAATACACTTGTGAACTGCTCGCTATCGAGTATCAGTATCACACCATCTTCCTAAACAGTCTCGGCATGCAAGCCATCGTTGACCGCTCAACAGACACGGCATCGAATATCCAGGAGCCGGACCCTTCGACTTGGATGCAGAACTTTGCTACTGCGACCGACCTCCAGTTTGTCATCGAGGTAATAGATGGTGGCTGCCAGATTCTTCAGAGCGCCATTGGGCTAGCCGACAAGGGCAAACTTCGATATTGCCCTACCCGGGTCACCATGCGGGTAATTGCGGCATCGGTATTCCTCCTCAAGGCCCTGGGCCTGGGCGTCGAGCGGACACGATTTGAGAGCTCACTGGACTACCTGCAACGCGGCATCGAAGCCCTTCGCAAGAGTACCTGGGATGACTTGGAGCTTGCATCGCGATACGCTGCAGTATTGGATGTCCATATTGATCGTTACAAGCAAAACTTTGTTACCCAAGCCTCTCAGCAAGGAGCGAATATAGCTGCAGCGGCATCGGGAGTCACAAACGTGGAAAATGGACTTGACCTGGTCGACATGCAGGCATTTCACAACCCGCAAGATTGGCTGTCGGTCCCCTGGGATGTCTCAATAGCCCCATTTGGGGCTTCTACTGATGAATCGACGGGGTTGATAGGGTTGGATGGTGGTGACTGGAGCTTCTTGTGGAATCTTCCTGTATTCCCATAGCTAGTAGCATGGCTCGAGGGCAACATTGGCCTCATTTATGGGTACTTCCGACACCCTGGCTGCCATTCACCCTGTCCTTTCCATTCATCTGCCCATCCGTCGGATAGGCATATCTTTGTTCGAGATCCTGTTTCGAGTATCAGCCTCAATTGATAACATCTCAATGCTTGACTCACCCAGTAACGGTTGAAACCAACACCCTCACATACTTCCTCAGCAGAGAGAATCATTGGCGGTGGCCCAACAGGCATACTAGCCTTGAGAGCTTGCAACGTCTCCCGGATGCTCTTCAACTTGGCCGCAACGAGAGTAAACGGATACGCCACAGCACTGAATCCAATCTCTGCCAACTCTATAGCCGAGAGGTTCTCCGTCAAGCCGCCTTCGATGACTATGAAAATGGTTAGCATCATCTTGCAACAGAGAAGGCACGCTTACTGTTGGCGAGCATCGGCATTCGTATCTCTTCGACCGCTCTCTTCATGGCAGCACGATCGGGAAGAGCCTCGACGAAAATGGCATCCACGCCGATTCTTTGGAACTCTCTTGCGCGGTAGATGGCTTCATCCCAGCCCAGGATTAGGGAGTCGGTACGAGCGAGGATGAAGATGTCGAGTCCGTTATCCCTGGCGTCGCATGCGGCTTGGATACGCGCGAATGCTTCCTCACGGGAGACAACTGACTTTCCCTTTGTATGCCCACAACCTTGAATTCTATTAGCCATCATTGACAGACATGCCTCGGCCTGCGACAACTTACGCTTCGGCCAAGTCTGGTCCTCGATCATCACACCCGCCGCCCCCGCAAGCGCAAAGCTTTCAACCGTACGCTTCACATTCAACGGCCCTCCGTAGCCCGTATCGCCATCAACCATGACAGGGACCGACGTCTGGCGCACCGTCTCTTGGACCTTGTCGCACATTTCCTGCATCGCGATGTAGCCTGTATCCGGAAGTCCGTGGGTGCTCGCAACGGAGTATCCAGATATAAACAACATGGGGAATCCGGCTTCCTCGACGAGACGCGAGGACAGGGCGTCATAGGAGCAAGGAAACGCGAGGATCTTGGTCTTGTCTGCGCATGCTTCCAGCATCATCGACCGCAGCCGCGATGCTTGCGCCGACGGGAGCCGGCCACGGGCATTGGGAAAGGACAATGTCACCGTCTTGGGAGCATTGCTCCGGCTCCGAGTTTCTATTCGTTGGCCAGTCTCGAAGGTAAAAGGGTAGGGGACATGGTCAGTGTATGTCGTCGCCATGGCTGATGAGGATCCTCCGAAATGGTGACTATGCGTGACACTGGGAAGATTGACATGAATATTTAAGTTGATTCTTCTTCTTCTGATGCCTTAACCGCAAGATTCACATTTGCCGCCCGTGATTCCTTGGATTCCCTCCCCTCGCAGTTCCCGCGAGTTCCCGTGAGATGCCGTGGCCGTGGCCTCGAGAGACCGAGGCCGGTTATATTAAATAGACATGGACGAATCAAGAGGAACTTCATATCGCCCCACAATGTCGCAGCTCTTGGCTCTTGGTTGGGTGAAGATTGAGACTTGGTTTCTATAGTGACGATCAGCCCACCCGGGCGAGGATTCAAGTGTGTCCCAAGCGTAGATATGTTATTATCCAGGGGTTCTTAGTTCAATTGCATCCAGTAGTTTGTCACCAATCTCATAGGAGCGCTTCTCGCAACTCACAAATCATCAAGTTTCCTTCCATTGTATAATTAGCATCAAACTCTACCAGATTGCCACTTCTAGTCCATGAGACATTCTTCCCCGACATAGGAGCGTTGCCCCCAATCCCGTTCTGTCTCGCAACCATTTCAAGAAAGAAAGGATTACACCTATTACACAACGCCTGGAAAATAATATTTACTCCCCTTTTTGATTTATAGAGTCTCATAACTCTCGTTATAGGACGCATAGCTATATATCCTCTCACTGGGTTATCACCCCCACCCCCACCCCCAAACCACTACCAAGCTATCAAATCCATCACTGAAGGTATAGCCATAACTCCGAGGGGACTAAACCAAGTTACCTGCTAGCAGCCCGCTGTATTGTCCGAGAGATCTGATGGAAATATACACAACTGGTAGGTCATGACTAACTTCCGTGTCGGCTTCAGGAGTTGCCAAGAAAGTTGGGGGGTTGTCTTCGACGATCAGGCTCTCAAATCAGGCTCCGATGACCCTGCGCCACTGAGGCATGCAGACAACCATGACGGCAAGGGATTACCATTCATCCGAGGTATTCATGGCAAGCACAAAACCCCGCGCAACCATGAAAGAGTCAGCCTGGCAATGCTCGAGCTCCACCAAGACATCAACCAAGCCTTTGATAGAGGCACTGCCGAGCTACGTTCTGGAATCTTTCGAAACTTTGTGACAAGCTCAACGATTCAGAGGTGCACCAAACTCAGGCCGCTGTCCGCGCATCGACATGCGGCTCATCAAGGTGACGACAATGGAGCTGGAAGAGTTCTATGGAGACCAGATTCCCAAGTATGCCATACTCTCCCATACCTGGGGGCAAGGTGAGGTCACATTTCAAGACTGGAAAGACCCCAACCTTGCCTCCCAAAAATTGGGCTTCTCCAAGATCTTCGGTGCTTGCCGGCAGGCCAATGAGGATTCCTTGGAATATCTCTGGGTGGACACCAACTGCATCGATAAGACGAGCTCCGCGGAGCTCTCAGAAGCCATCAACTCCATGTTCGCCTGGTATCGCGATGCTGAGGTATGCTACGCCTTTCTCATTGATGTTCCGATCATCCCCGCCAGTGGTCTGGGTCGCTCTGAGGACTTCTGCCAAAGTCGATGGTTCACCCGCGGATGGACCTTGCAAGAGCTTCTCGCGCCACGGGAGGTCATCTTCTTTGATCGAAATTGGCATAAGATCGGCACTAGGTCGGGGTCGTTGAGGCAAGAGATAGCCGCCATAACGCAGATCGACGTCCCCTTCATCACTGGTCAACCTCTCACGCATGCGAGTGTCGCCCAGAAGATGTCGTGGCTATCACGACGGGTCACGACAAGAGTTGAAGACATGGCATATTGCATGCTTGGAATCTTTGACATAAATATGCCTCTGCTATATGGCGAAGGAAAAAATGCCTTTCTCCGCCTGCAGGAAGAGATTGTAAAGACATCTACCGATCATACCATCTTCTGCTGGACTTGGGTTGAGTCAGTACCCGAGACTTGGACCAGCATGCTAGCTCCCACTCCGGCGGCTTTCAAGTTTTCTGGCGGCTACTTCGAACCCAAAAGGGGCATTAGCTCACCAGAGATATCCCCATACTCACTCACCAATGCTGGTCTCTCCATCCAGCTTCCTCTCGTTTCAGCTTGGGACTACTCGTTTGCCCTTCTGGACGCTCATCACCCCAAGTCTCCCCTACAATCTGCCATTCCTCTCCGCCACGATGTCGAATTGGGGGCCTTCAGACGGATACCGTTCCCTCCAGGTCCTGTTCTTATCAATTCGTGGCTCTCGGAGCCGCCTCGCCAAGTGTTCGTGCGCCAAGTGCTTGTGAGGCCGAGCCCAATTCAGTTAGAATTCACATTCCCCTCGCCTAGATTCCAGTATGGCCTTCTCCTCACGTTTTCCAGCAATGTGTTACGGGACATAGAGCGCAGGTCACGATCCGTCGACACATATCCTACTGGCTTGTGGGACAGTGAGCGAAGTTTGATCATGTTTCCAACGCATCTCGATGAGCCAAAGAAAGTACTTGCCGTCATGGTACAGATTCGGATGAAAACCGAGTCAAGCCTCGTCTTGTTGTTTGCCATTCGGATACGTAAGTCTGGTGGGGCCCTATGGTTTTGCAGGTTCTCTCCTAAGTCCACATGGAATCAGACAGAACCTGTGCCCAAGAAACACCTGGAGAGTTTCAAAGAAGATGTCTCGAACCGAATCGGAGGCATCATGTGTTCAGGCCAGGTGGATTTAAGACTTTTTCTAGATATTCACTCCCAGCGAAACATTTCTTCTAACGCGGAGGTCCACATTGCTCATATCTCCACAGAAGGGGAGAGACGAGGAAACAGGCACGATCACTGTCGCCATGGATTCTATTAGAAGTGAGAGTTGTGCTGTCGTCGGGCCCTGAAAATATCCAAGCCAGCCAAGACTCTCCCCGCTGAAGTTGGACATGGATGTAAGGGGAGGTCGGTATCTCATCTCCGAGATAATTTCTGCCCTCTCAAGACATATATTCCAATTGTGTGGAGCGGGACTGCATCTCTTTCGTTCTCGGTCAAGATACTTGTAGATGGCGAGGACCAGCTTACCAGGACTTCTTGTTTTACACCAGGGAGGGAATTATACATTTCCATCTCGGGCTATTACTGCTGGCTTTATGTCGGACCTTGAAACCTCAGGCGTGCACATGGACTTAGTTTTATACAGATATACGAATAGCAGGGCGAAACAGGCTGTGTTGAAACAACGTTCTCTCTTGATCTCAACCATGTCTTCAAAGCAGCCGCTTGGAAGTCCAGGCCTCAAACAGCAAATTGGTGAACGAGAATGTGGATAACCCTAGTGGAAATCCCATGGAAACTAGGGAGAACCGGTGTCTTTTCATCATCTATCAATCCCCACACAAGTATGACAAGCTATCTACACGATTTCAATCTTGCGGTAACAATCTTTGCTCCATGGCCGAGAAATCCAATCCCGAATTAACCACCCTGAGCCGGCAATGTCGCCGTCGTGAGATACAACCGCGTGCCCGATGCGAGTGTAGGTCACAGTCTCTGAAGTCCCCGTAACCTTCTGCAGTATGATGCCACATATATTTAGGTCTGGGTGCTTAGATGCACCCGAGGCGACAGCAAGGGGTAGAAACCAAGTATCAAGGCTACCGTAGTCATCAATACCACAGTCGTCGAGAGCAAGAGCATCCCCATGGTAGGACCATTTGTGGCAAAAGTTTTGATGATCTGACAGCACCTCGCTAATGCGAGGGAACTCAAACAGAACTCCATCTAATGTCAAGCGGCCACCGTCAAGTTGACCAAAGGGATCCCCATTCCTTGGTTGAGTCTCTACGTTCAAAACATCAACCAAGGGGACATCTATGGTGCCGCCAAATGGTAACAAGATTCCTTTGACCGAGGCCCAAGCCCAAGAGGGCGCTAAGAAATGTGAACTTCCAGTCAGCCAGGGTGTCTCTGGTGGACTAGTTCTGGGAAGAAAATGAGGACTTACCAACGTACTCCTTACAGCGCCTTCTTTCCCCTCGCTGCACCAGTTCATATATCTCCTCCGTAGTGCGCCATAACAGGCCCTCGAAGAGATAATCTTCCCATATCCCAGCAAAGTATCTACACCGAAGGAACTGCGAAAATGATTTTGCAACTCCACAGAGAGCAATCAGTTTGTCACCGTCTTTGGTTAAACCGCACCCGCTGTATGAGAATGTCAACCAACCCCAGTTTTTTATCAGGGTGTTCTCATCGCTACTTAGGGAGAACTTTGTTGGTACGTATGGGGATCTATATAGATCAAAGGCCTCCGCAGATGGGAAATGCTCCGTCAGGATTGCCTCTCTGCATTCCCAGACTGGGAAAGGTGCCATGTGGATCGTGCGAGGACTGAGCTGCTGTTCTTGGGCCACCCAAGCCCGTCTATAGAGAGGACCATAACTGGTGAAGAGATTGGCAAAATTCGGGTACAAGATCCATTTCTCAGTGTGCCCTTCATGACTCCAGGAAGAGTCAACTGTAAAGGGGGCTCCCATGGCTGGATCTCTGTTGCAGAAGAGGCCCCGGTTGGTCGCCGATTGGTTGCTGGCTGCCAGATTGCATATCCCACTGGAATACACGCGATGCATTTGTTCTGACTCGATAGCCCAGTCGTGAGGCGAGTCTTGGACAATACTGGCAACTAATTGTGAGACCATGATGCTTCGGGAAGGGAGCCAAGACGACCTACCACAGCGAGTCAATCCAGAGATATTGACCACCCAGTCGCCTAGCTGCTGTAACAGCCTCTTGGAAGCATTTAGGAAGCTCATTGAGCTGTATCTCACGCCTTAAATGGGCCATATTTTGGGTAGTCAAGGTGAGGAATTTGTCAGTGCCCCAGACATGACTCAGAGTGAAGTATTCCACTCTCCGGCTTTGAGTACGTCCCTGTAACTCATCTCGTTCAATCAGTCTCATGACCTCGGATGGATCGATTTGGATCAGTCGACTGGGCAGCCATCTTTCTACACCATTTGTGTATGATGCTCTACAGCTTTCATGAGACTGTGTACAAGCAGATAGTGCATTGCTATAGAATTGGAAGCAACCGGCACTGTCAATACTGTTCCCTATTGGGTGCCCCAAGGGCCAGTCATTTCCTCCAGACAGCCAGCGTTAGTCATCTCTCGTGGCATTTTTCTCTTTGCATTCTTGAGGAGAGTTACTTACCCTCGTGGTAGCGGTAGAGATCAAATTTTAGGTCACCCAACGTGGCACTAAGATCGGATCCAAGGATGAAGGTAATTGACTTTGGCTCCCTGGAAACAGTGCAGAAACGAAGGAAACTGCCAAATGTGACAGATTCGATGGGGTCGCGCGTTTGTAGCAGATGGCCATTGGTACTAGAGCAGAAGAGGTGTTCAATGTAAGACACGGCAGTGTACAGTCTGCTACAAATCTGGCAGCCCTTTTGAGCCTGCTTTCTGACGTATCGGCCATGTATCCGATCCCATATCGGGATGCTTTTAGCTGTCTTGCCGCGGTCTTTGAGAGGCACACCCTGGTACTCATGCTTGAAATGCCTAGAACATTCGAGGCAAAGCATTCTGGAGAAATAGAGAGATTGGGCCTTGGATTTGTGGTTGCTGAGGATGGCTCTGTCGCAGGAGAGGATAGGGACTTTACGTTGGGCATGAGGCTGGCTTCGAGGAACCATTTCCCCCTCAAGATTGATGCCTAAGGCGCTTCCACTTACTCAGCCAGAGTTTCTCCCTCTGTCATTGGAGAGAATGCCAGGGTTAAGCGGCACAGCCTGGTTTTCCAAAATGAGATACAGGCCGTTCGATATGAAGTCAGCAACAAATTTCGTTCCCAAGGCTGAATTTCCATTGCTCTTAACTGGATGCATTCCAGGGCCGTTGGCGTGTCTCACTTTCTGGTATATCATAGTCTCGATATTGTCCACCAAACAAGCATCGAACCCTTAGTTCCTAGCTCTCTTGAACCTCCTCGTGTCGCTCGTCAATCTTACCCAGCATAAAACTGACCCAATATTCCAAAAGATCAAGTCTTTCTCTAACAAAATGTGGCAGTCTCGTATAGCCTTCCATATATCCCACTAACAATAACAACAACTGTGTTCTTTGTTCAATGAAGTACATACTTCTTCAAGACCCTCTTCCCTGCCTTCCACTGCTCAACAGCCCTCCCATTCATGTACCCGCTAATATACACATCTCCCACAAAGCGGTACTCGCCACGGGTGCCCTCAGGTCTCAGTAGGATGGGTGTCGAGCAACCCAAGGGCACCACAACTTGGTCCCCAGGGAGCATGAACCCCGTACCCATCCCTACCCGATGCGCTTGTGTAATGCAGAAGCACCGCCCCATCATGCGATCACCAAAGTGCCGCTGCAGATACTCCCTCCTCGCCTCGGGCTGCACCGGTACTTGCACGTTGAGGTAGTCGTACAATGTCCGATCCAGGGGTAAATACGGCAGTCGGTCCCGGATCAGGTTGGCGAAAATGCTGTAACAGGCCGTTAACCAGTCGCTTGGCCCACTGTATGGCGATGGGATCTGTCCGAGTGACAAGGTTGTGGCCAAATCCTCCTCAGCCATCTGTCTGGACTCCTCGTCCTCCTGGTCGAAGCTGTCAAGGAGCAATGCTCTCCAGTGCAGAAAGGCCATGAGGTAATCTCCCAAGTTACAGAGAGTACCGACCGCGATACCTTTGCTCTTGATCGTATCCAGTGGAATCGCCGAGATTTCCAGCTTGTTCAGTCGCTCATCCAGGAATGCGCAGCGAGCCTTGGTAGAACCTGCCGCCGAGAAGCCGAACTTGCAGGCCAAGGATGTTGTCTGTGGGATATGTGACCAGTCCGGAACGAATGAGGGCAGGTTCGCTGAGCTCGTGTGTACTGGGAAGTGTATTGCCTCGCAGATAACGTCGAGACACTGTGTTGTATTGAGGAGATAGTCGACGACTTCAGTGTAGACATCCTTGACCGGGAGATTGTAATCGGCCCGGAACTCGTTTCGAATCTCATCAGGCAAGACGCCAAGGAGTCCAAACAGCTTGTCTCTTGGATCTGAGGCAAGCTTTCTTCGACACGCCCGGAGGATCTCAAGTAGAGCTCCTTCTCCATCTCCCATATAGGCTCGGAGGTCAGGAAGGCTAGCCGGGCCTTGGTATATCAGAACCTGGGCATAGCTAAACTGATCCGGTGAGATGACGGCGCGCCTCCCTTCGATTTGATCATTTCGGAAGGCCATATCACCACGGTGTCGGCTGAAGGCATCCGAAGCGAGTTGATATGAGTCCCATGGAAGCTTGGTAGACCCGCAGTAGACATGGATCTCCCTCGCGTTGAAAACCTCCTGGACAACCCACAGTCGTCTCCAGTAGTCTCTTTCAAACAGAGACACCACAGCCGCGAGGTCGCCGTTTCTGGCTCCAGCTGTCAAAATGCGGGAGACCTTGTCCGGGTATTTAGCCTGAGCAGCCACTAGACCAAGGAAATCCACGGCACTCGAGCTATCGTCTTCCTCGGGTCCCAACCAGATCGCCACAGATTCGGCATTCGAGTAGATGTCGGGCATGAGCTGAACTTGCTGAGCTCGCTCATCTCGATTTTGCTGGTCAATGGATAGAGCATCCACCCACACCAGGACCGACTCTACCCTTTGACGAAGCGCTTGAAAGGCGCCATGAAGGCTGGCCGAGACAGAGATAGGACACCCTTCAATCTCGATCTTACGCGTGTCTCCTGGGTCTCCCCACGCGTACGAGGCAGCGATGTATCGAGGGGGTTCTTCAAGGGACACGTGCATGATCTCACACTTGATCATTGTCTTTCTTTCCGGGGAGATTCGGATCAGTCTGATGGACTGCTCCTCAAGCGGTCGGTACTGATATGTCTTGTCGCCGAGGAATGACGACCTGGATATATTAGACCAGGACCGTTTCGCCCAATCGCTGTAAGCCGGAGCCAGACTCGGCCTGGATGAGTTGGGAAGTCTCTCGCTCTTTGAACGTTGCAGCTGTGTAGAAGCATTGCCAAGAGGTGATACATTCCGGACGTTGGTGGGAGGAGAAAGTAGCTCGTCGCTGCTTGGGTTTGATACCTCTGGCGTAATCGGTCGAGGCCTGTAGGTTGTTGAAGATCTCTTCCGACCCCCGAGCAGTGGTCGTGGCTGGGGAGGCGGCACCATAGGGCCGTATGATGGATTCTCATCCGGGTTGCGCTCCTCTTTAGGCCGCTTCTCACGGCGCCGATTAGGTTGAGGAGGAGAAGGAACTCGAGGGTCCATACTAATCCCTGATTCCCCCACGCGGCGACTTTCATGGATAGTCTCGACGTATTCGTGCTGGGGAGGGTCTCCAGAAGCAGCTCGCTGACGGCGGACTGGTGGGGGTGAGGGGATCTGGTGAGTTGTCGATCTGTGCCGGGGAGGGCGCTCTCCCTTCACGATATATCTATCATCATCTGAATAGTATTCACCCCTTCCAGGAGGGTATGGGGGTGGAACTGGGAGGAACTCGGGCCCTGAAGGCGTGGGGCGGAGGTGGATGCGGCCATATCTTGGCTCAGCCATGATGGTTGCCAGGCGTTTGTGAGGGACTTTGTAAGATTTCTCAACTCTGACAGGTATAGAGATGCTTTCTTTGCTTTTATTTACGAATCCTAGACATTGAGGTACTCGTAAGATGCAGTTGAAGCAATTCCTAAGCGGAGCCTGATTTCACCTCAGCTCGTCAGCATGAGGGCTGAGGGACATGCAGAGATAGGCCAGGGTACAAACGGCAAAATGCCGGAGCTCGGACCGGATCAAACAGAGTCCGCTTTATCTCCATGGGGGTTGAAAATGTTCGAGGTTGGCTCTAGAATTGGATGGAAGAAACATCCAAGGCGGCCAAGGCGGGAAGATGAGCCCAACCGACGTTAGGCAGGGCAGATACAGGTGAAATTAGACTTGGCCACTCGCTACCTTTCCTTCTTAGGTCTAGGAATCAATATTAAACTCCTCGTTCAAGACCCGTTATCGTGCTTGCTCATCCAGGCGGGGGCGACTTGGCCGCTAGGCCCGCTCTCATGGATCACGCCACTCCTCATTGAAGCGGGGTGGCCAAGGGAAGGCAGTCCTACAGGCTGAATGAGTTGCAAGGGTAATGAAGGTCCACTGACAGTAGTTACTCATGTAAGAGACAAGAGAGCAGAGAAAAAGCGAGGCCCGTTCAATGCCACAAGCAGTTCAACACAGACCACGGTGTGACAAGAGCCTGTAAGCTGAGTATTTCATTTACTGTGTTCTTATTACAATTTGATTATCAATATTAAACACCATCCGTTTCTCCTTAGTCTGTGTGCTAATAGTGTATCATGCCATTATCACATCCGGGGTCCATGGGGAAATATCCGTCCCCAAGGAAACTATTCCAAAACATCATGGCCGCAGCATCATCCGGTGCACTCTGAAACAGGTCGTTGAACGGGATAGACGGATCCTGAAATGAAGGGACCTCCATATGGTGAGGTACAGGCTCAATGGCAAATGCCTGGTGATCTGGGGCCGGTAGTTCCCTTGAGATGGCTGGAGGAGTGGCGGATCTCTCGTGCCTTGACTCATCAACTTGGAGGTTCATCAAAGGCTCAATGATTTCGTCCTGCCCCATGTGAAGCCGCGAGAAACTCTCACCGCATCGACTCAGCAACCTCTGCAGCACGGCATGAAATGTGGCGGGGACACGGAACCGTGAGCCATCAGCTGCAGTTGCAAGACACGCGAGTATGCGACGAAGCATATCTATCGCAGACATATGGTCCCCCTTGGACATGTATCCCACCTCAGAAGAGGGTCTGTTGAACACCTCTAGCTTGATGATGACAACAACCGCGTACATCATCCTCGTAAAGACAATCACGGGTACTTGCCGTAGACCATCGCCTGCGAGACGAAGGAACATGTTGACGAGGTTGTGAGCAATGTCTAGACACTCGATTCGCGCATCGACAAACTGCGGCGAGTCCCGTGTAAAGACGTCTGTGGAGGGCAACGTGTGGATGGCGTAGGGGGGCCGAAAGTCTTGAAGCTCGTGGTTGTCGTAGAGACCGGGTTCACAAAAGTTGAGGAGGATCATGTAGTGGTGTATTTCAAGGGTTTCTATACCTGTTAGTGCAAGTAAAAGAGTGAGTGGGCCATCCTACCAGTCATGATGTCGTCGGGGAGGTTTTGTCTCCATTCCTTGACTCGCTCGAAACCGCCCTTGAGAATTAGGCGAGTGCGTGCGTCTGAAAAGTTGATTGATGAGCCCTCGTCTAGTCCAACCATGGTAAGACTCTCTTCAGCGAGTCTCTGCAGACGGATCCATGCGGCAAGACGGCGGTCCCCAATGTGCGCAATCGACCGAGGATCGAGGATGTTTGTGCAGTCCCTCACCCAGGAACCCCAGCGAAGGGTGTTCGGCCGGCGGAATGCCATTGCAATGCTGAAAACCCGTAATTAGCCGTCAAATCATTCGCGGATTCTGACCAAGCCGTACCTTGAGCAGAGCAGGTAGCAAGCAGAAAAGGTTCTCGCCGCCTCAAGATACTCTCCAGTTTGCGCAGCCTCGCTATCAGGAGACGGAATCTGATACCTCTTATCATTAGAAGACCGCAAGTCAATCACCATGGTCGCCGCAATGTTGACAAATTGGCCAAAGTTCAAGTCTTGAAACCTGTCCGGGGGATGACTCCAGGTCGCGAGAACCAACGCCCCCTGGATGAGATCGAGTGATTTCCGACCAAATATCATGGCCTGCTCCATTACATATCTCTCGGCATCTTGGAACAGCGATTTCCAGAGACTCGGCTTGAAACTGCTTGAAGCCGTCGCGAGCATCGCCCGGAAGAGCGCCGGACGATGACGCTGTAGGGCACGCCAGGAGAGCGGAACCGGGGGCAGAATCAGGGGGTACCGCGGGAGGAGCTCAGTGCAGAATTGAACGCACAGCTCTTCGGCCAGGGATTCTTCGATAATTCCCCTAGCCACGGGATCCTCCTTGGCGGGCAGTTGGTCGGGCATCTCGCGAGAGACAGGGTGTCCTGGGGACGTGGCCGGGATTCGACTGGGAGCCAGCAACTGCTCATTGGCGCTTGCCGGAGTCGTCGAAGCCTCCGATGTCGATGGGGTCCAAAGTTCTGCTCTCTGTTCTCTCGCGACAGATCGCTGAACCTCCTCGAGCTTCTGCTCAAGCTCACGAATCCGCGTCTCATTGCGTCTTCGCCTCCTCTTTGTCGCAGGAGCGTGGAACACGCAGTCGAGATCCAGCTTGGTGCATCGAGTGCACCTTTTCGACACGAGGTCTGTCTCGGACGGGTCTGGAATGCACTTAATCTTCCTCCTCCTACACCCCTGGCATATGCATTAGCTGACTTTCCTTTCACTGCAGGGGAGACGGGAGTACCTCGCAGGTGCGGTTAAGGCGCGTCTCCACCGCGCTCTCTCCTGAAGGGCTCATGGTATGTACTTGGCTTTTGTTACGAGGGGACAAGAAAATGCGGTAGCGGCCAAGGAATCAGGGCCGCTCTCGAGGTCCCAAACACGCTTTTTCAGAACGGAGCGCGGCCTTTAATAACGAGCCGCCCACCGATGCTAATATACGCCACGGCAGACTAACCGCAAAGATTACTAAGTATGGTAACCTTAAAAAAAGCTAGTGGATACGTCGATCAATCTCCCTTAGTGCTGACCACTTAGGACGCGCAACATGATCAGTCTGTGGTTGTGATAATAGACGTCATCAGGATGAGGCTGAGCCCTGAGTTGGACTTGTTTTTTATGCTCGAGGAGAGACGTTGGTAATCTGATGAAGAGTTTGTCATCATAAATGCACGGGAAAAGGGACGAGACAACTACCGCTCGTCAGATGGACGAGTCGAGACCAGATGTGATGCAACGTAAATTCGTCAACCCCAGAAATAGAATCAAGCGTTGTTTGTATATAAGACGTTCTGGAAGAATGTCAATCAGTACCTCAATCGACATCGATAGGCATCTTGTACCTTCAACTCACTCTTTTATCCCTCAACTTCAACAATGGCTGTCAGGCACCTCCTGACAACTCTCCTGGGCCTCGCCTCCGCCGTGAGCGCAACCGCCTTGCCCAAGGCATCATGCTCTCCCCAGGATCTTCTCAACGAAGCACTTGAGGCACTTGGAGGCGAAGACAAGATTGGAGAAATCAAGGGGTTGACTTACCACTCCCCGCGGTACGCCACTCATCCCTGAAACCGCCGACCCTGCACTAACTAGTTTAGAATCTTCCGCTCCCGTAGCCTTATGCAGAGCTACGAGCTCACGCGAGCCGACACCTATGTCGCAACCTCTGGGTCACAGAACATCTCCTTTAGACTGGACCAGGGGTTCCTGGAGCAGCGGATCGACCGCCATCTTGTTCCCTCGAGTAAGCCCAGCGCTCGCCCAGCCTCATTTATACGCTAACGGTTCTAGACCATTGGTATTGGGGATCACAGGAGCTCATGCCCCTTGACTTTTCACTGGTTGTGAATGAGGGCAAAGATGGCTTTGCTTGCTATGTCAAGGGAAACAACCAGATTTACCTCCCCCAGGGGCTTGCTCCTGGCTACACTGATTGTATGGCTCTTCTGCCTAGTTGTTTGCATGATGGCTAATTATCAAAGCTGCCCTGACCTACAACCTTATCGTGCAGGCTCAGATGTTCTCGCCCCATTTGATCTATCGCGTAAGTTTGACTACATTCCAGTCGAATGGGCCACTAACCACTCGCAGATGAGGGATACCAAGTCGATTTCGGCCATCACGGTGGATATCAACGGAATCAAGTTCCCAGCAGGTAGGACAATGTCATACTCCAACATGGAAAATACTAACAATCGGCAGTCCATGATCCCAGCCGCGAGATCACCGTCATCCTCGACCCCAAGTCAAAGGTCCCCTACATCATCCGCACAGCCGAGCAGCACCCCATCTACGGCGAGTCCACCAAGGACCTCTACCTCTCCGACTACAAGAAGGTCAAGGGCATTCAGTTCCCCCACCTCGTGCAGACCATCTACAACTCGACCACCCAGAACCTCAACCAGGTGCTTGAGGACTTTATTATTGACGAGGTCAAGCTCAACCCCAAATTTCCAAAGGGCTTCTTTGACGGAATTGATGAGGAGAAGAGCTTCGCCCCCAAGAGTGGGCCGAAGAAGATTCCAGGTGTGTTGGATGGAGTTGTTACCGAGTTCAACACCAACATGCTTGGAACTGCCTTCAAGAACGCTAGTATTGAGAACCTCAAGGTCGAGACCCCGCTAAAGGATCTTCCTTACGTTCACTGGGTCATTGTCGACGATGGTGATGAGATGGGTGTCAAGCAACTGGTTATTGAGTTTGAGAACGAGGTCATTGTGTGCGATGCACCCCCTCAGTGGAGCAAGGCTGTGATGCAGTGGGTTGCCGAGAACCTCAAGAAGCCCATCACCCACGTCGCCGTGAGTTATAGCAAGCTGGATCATCAGGGGCCAGTCTATTGACGATTCCTAGCCTACTCATCACCACGGTGATCATGCCGGAGGAACCGCCGATTACGTCGCTGCTGGCGCCAAGCTCATCGTGCCCGAGGTCGCCGTTGACTACTGGTCCAGCATCCCTGGTGCTACTTTCGTCACCTTCAAGTGAGTGAGATACCGCTCAACAAGGAAACACAACTAATGTGACATAGCCAAACCCACCCATACGTCCACCGTGACAGCAAGATCCAGGCATGGTTTAACTGGGAGCAGCAGGCCGTCCATGCCGCAGATTGGTCATATGTCACCATCACCGAGAGATGTCCCACCGCCAACTCTACCATGGTCGCATTTGAGGCCGATGCTTGGGAAGCGGGATTGGATGCCGAGATTTCCAACCAGGGTCTGATGCGACAGTGGTTGAACCAGGTCCTGGCTGATGGCCTGACCCGCGATGCTATGTGAGTATTGTATAACCCATCCTTAGATGTGTAAAGCTGACCCTTTCTCAGCGTATTTCCCGCTCACGGCAAGGTCACTCCCCTGTCGGAGCTCATCAACATCACTGCCTTCCCTTACCCCGACTTTGACGTCACGCACTGGAAGCAGGGAGCGGCTCTGTGCTGAGTCCGCGGCCCGGTGGAGCTCTCCTCAAGTTGATATGCGCGATTAATTCCTCAATCTGACCTGTTCCTTGAGGTCTACTATCTTAATAGCATCTCCACTCTCCTTTTCTGAAGCCCGACAAAGGGCTAGCTTTTATAGAATAATAAGGCGTTGTTGTTGGTTCTCACATACCCAGTATAAATATGGTGCTTCCCAGGAAGAAATTGGTGATAGGAAGCCAGTATGGCAGTCCAGCTTTCATTTGACTCCACCATCCGGCTCCTGTGAGAAAGGCGTTCATAAAGAGAGTCGCAAGGCTGTGTCGGGTTTGCGGAAGCGCGAGGAGTAAAGCTTCCAAGAGCATGAGGGCTCCCACATAAGACATGTGCCATTTGATCCGATTTTGCTGGCAAAACGGGAAGACGGGGTAGAGGTGAGGCGCCGTAAGCTGTGCCTTGCGATGAATCCTGGCGTGGAGGGAGGTGAGTGGCCAAGAGGTGAGGCGAGGTAGCCCTCCCAGGATGTACTCGCAGATTAGGATGCCGCGTAGAAGTGATGTTGACATTATCGATGAAGAAGATTTTCGTAATATTGATTGTGAATGAATAAAGGAATGTTTACTACCTACAGTTGATGAGAGCTTGGGTTGAAATCCATGACGTCAAGATATTGGTGCTCTCAACGCGACGCGACGAGGTGGGAAGATGACAAAATACAGCTGCCTCCTCACTACGACTACGACTGTTATAATATAGAGGTTATAAAAGAGATCCCTAAAATAATAAAACAAATGCCACAAAAAGAAGCAATCTTGGAAGCCTCTTCTATTTTTAAATAAAACAATTTATTCCACTTTTCATTATTACCCTCATAGTCGCTTTATTGCTTTGTTTTCGGCAGGTCCTGCTTTTTTCTTACCCCGGGTGTTTAATGGTGGTGCAGGGTAGGGCAACTCACTTGACGATGTCACTGTCAACTCCGATTGACAGCCAGGAGAGATGTAAGGAGAGTGCGTGAAAACCTATACATTTTGTGAGAGTTGAATAACTGCGTCTGGATAGGTGTCTACTCTCGAATCCGCGGAACAGGGTTTTCTCACCGCTGAAGTCGGAAAGCCGACTTGCACGGCAAGGGCTTTGGTCAACGAACGCAGTGACGGTCACTCATATGCAAACCTCAGGCGACCTTACTTAAATACATATAGAACTCGGTAATTAAAAGATGTACCTACATATCATAAGCCCCGGGTCTTACAGCAGCATTGATTTCGAGACCAAGGACCTCTGCATCACCGTGAGAAGCTGATTCCTTGGTGGCAGAACGGAATTGACGATAGACAGCCAAGCCGGCAATCCAGGACCATCCTTGCACAGCCCAGCCCTGTGCCACAGAAACTAGGCTGCTGAGCGCATGGTTGTATTGTCTCGCGGCGCAGTCACGGAAATGAAGGGGTCTTCAAGTCCGCGCCTTACCCAATCTGGACCATCGGAGCGCTCATGACGTCGGGCGATCGCCGACCAGCCCCGACATTTCCCCAGGTTACCAAAGGCGTGACTCTGGAGCGGACTTAGCTTTTACGTATTATCTTGTTTGAATCGAAGATGGATAGTAGTTTACGCCGTGTTTTAGTTGGTAATCTATCGCTGGTTACTTGGTGGTGAGAGGTGAGTCCGAGTTCAATAAGCTATTCACGTGACCAGCCGGCTTCGGCAGGACTCTTCATACGTGTTCGGCGTAGCTGTAGAGCAACAACAGCATTACCTGACCAGATATGGAACAGAAAAGGATGAATAGGAGCATTTGGCTCAAGAAATGCCATGGAGGATCAACAACTAGCATCAATAGGTGCCAAATCACCAGGGAACTGCCCGTTCAACTGCTCCGAAAGTAAATCCGAAGCCCGGAGTCCGGAGTTCGGAATAATGTCCAGCGGCACAATGCTCCAGAAAGGGACAGGCGCCGTTTCTCAGCAGCCGCTGTCAGCAGAGCCACGACAAGGACAGCTTCAACTGAGATGGCATAAATCTATGGATATAAGTAGAGCGCCACCGCTAGTTCATTCAGAATGGTTTCCATTAGGCTACAGAGGTTCACACCCCAAAAACTTCTATTCTTACTGTTATTGGTGCCGCCATCATGAGAACCTTTTCCTTGTCACTACTCTCCCTCGCTGTAAGCTCCCTTGGGCAGAGTCTCCCGACTGAAGAATGTCCCATACTCGGTCCTGTTCTTCCTTCTGGCTTCGATCTTTCGAGCAGCAAAGCCTTTAAAGATGCCAAGTCCAGATTCCCCAAGGTTATCGAAGCCCTCTTCGAGATGGGCGTGTTGAACGACACCCAAACCGCCTTCGCCATCGATGTCTTCTCAACTGCGACCAACGAGTCCCTCTATAGCTACTACCACACCGGAAAGGAATTGAAGAGCACCTTGACCACGGGAGAGCTCGATGATGGAACAATCTTTCGCATCGGAAGTGTCTCCAAGATCTATACCGTCTACTCCATTCTGGCTCACGCTGGTCTGGAGATTTTTAACCACCCCGTCACTTTCTACGTGCCGGAACTTCTAGGAAACGCTGGAAGCGACCCCCTGAGCAAGATCAAGTGGGAGGATGTCACTGTCGGTGCTCTTGCTGCTCAGCAAGGAGGCACTGGAGGAGTTCGTAAGTTATCCAACCCCCTACCGAGTCATTTCAACAGAGCTAATCCCATCTAGCTCTGGAGTCTGTTACGTGTTACGATTCATCCAAGGGTTGCACAACTGAAGGTATGCTTCCTGCTCTCGTTGCTCGATTCATGTATAATAACACTATCAGACTTTCTTGCCATCATGAAGGACAAAAAGCGCCCCGTGGCGCTTCCATTCCGGGCCTCCATGTATTCAGATGCCGGGTTCGCCCTTCTCGGAGTTGTGTTACAACGAATTACCGGACTCACATATAACGATGCGGTTCAGGCTGCCCTTGCTGCTCCTCTCGGACTCAACAGTTCCACCACATTCGAGCCCAACGAGCATGATGTCAATGCTCTGATTCTCCCAGGCTCGCCGAGCGAGTCTTCGTGGGGGTTTGATAACCAAGTCACCGCCCCGTATGCCCCCCTCATCTCTTCTTTTTGACTTGATGCTAACATATCGCACAGTTCAGGTGGCATCTACGCCAGCGCAGCCGATTTGCGAAGGCTCGGCGTCTCCATCCTCGAATCCCAGCTCCTCTCCCCGCGTACGACCCGACAGTGGATGAAGCCCCTCGGTGGCACTGCATCTCTAACATACGCCGTCGGCGCGCCCTGGGAGATCAACCGCCTCACGGTCCCAGTCACTCCCGACTCGAACCGCACCCGAGTTTCTGATCTCTACACTAAGCTGGGTGGCAATGCTGGCTATGCCGCCGTCTTCGCCCTGTCGCCCGACCATGAGATTGGATTTTCCGTGCTTGTGGCTGGTCCCACTGCTGTTTCTGACCGCATCCCTCTTCGCGACGTTGTGGGAACCGTATTCGTGCCAGCCGCCGAACACGCCGCCGTTGAGAACGCGGCTGTCAACTACGCAGGTGTCTTTGCTGATGACTCAGATGAGACTTCGAACCTCACCTTGACTATTAACAAGGACCACCCGGGACTTGGCTTAGAGTCTTGGAATGTCAACGGTGTAGACTGGCGGGCGAACCTGTCCCTGCCTGGGGCTGATCCGGTCCTTGCAACCAGCCAGACAATCCGCCTCTACCCCATCGGTGCCGAGACAGAGGAAAAGTCTTCGTCTAATAATACACAACGCATATCATTCCGATCCGTTGCCCAGATCAAGCCCATCAGCCCACGAGCCGAGGTCGAAGGAGGCGAGGGCATGTTCGACAACGGATGCCAGACATGGTTCGACGTTGGATTCTGGGATTCACTGGACGAGTTTGTCTTTGAGGTTGTTGACGGGCGGGTTGTGAGCGTGGAGAATGCGATAACGCAGCAGGTATTGAAGAGGGTGAGCGAATAGACCTAGGGGTTGTGTGATGAGGGGGGTTGGAGAGGGTGTTTACATTCGAGACACCTTTTGTTTTCATTCGTCGCCTGTACTTATTACATTTTTGGCAGACATTGTTGTTTATGAGGATGCATAATGTAGTCGGTTATAGAAAGGGCAAGGTTATTAGAAGAGTGTGATTATTTGCTAGCATATTAATAGATCACTACTTACTCCATCTGAGAATTAGCTTCGTCTTTTAAGAATCGATCCTATAAATCATCACCCACATAGATCAGTCATCGTGGAAAGTCCGTCGTCTGAGCAGGGAACCTATGTGACTGATGATAGCAATCAAAGCTGCATTTACAGTTCTGTAGCTATATCCTTCTCGGGCACAGAGTAATATTATAATGCAAACCTCACCGGGCTTAGTGGAAGCATCTATGGAAAGTTTAAAAGAGTATTTGTAACCATGTGTCCCGAAATATGTCGATTTATCATCGCAAGCAACACTGAAACAGGGTAGCGGTGCTGTGGTGTTGGGCCCGTATCCGAGCCTCGTCGCCGCTCAATACCAACAACAGCCATTGCAAGCGCAGTCTTCAAGTTTCGATCCACTAATAGGCAGCTTTAAGACAGGTTGAGCTAACCAATAATCTTTTGGCTCTAACTGAGTTTATAGATGAGTTACAGAGAGCAATACTAGGCCCAATATTCTAAGCTTGTCCCTTTCTGCAACTTACTCAAGAAGGCATTGACCGAGGCTTGGAGCACCTTGCAGTCTCTTTGGGCTGCCGGAGTTCGTCGGCGAGACCCGGCTAGTGCTATGCACAGTCCCACGGAGTTACCAGTGTCAGGCCCGTAGTCTCGCGGAGTTAACAGAGTTAATAGCCGAGCCTGCACAAGCGCGTATGCATGCTGCAATGGGTCGAAGTTAAAATACGATAAAAACATTATCGTATTAACTAATCTCTTAGTGGTTGTAATTGCTCGGGGGGTGGAGGTTAGATCTGGACACGGCAGACCTTGGGGATCCCGTGTATCCGCAGCTGGTACAAGCCGTTACAACAACACGCCCATAGCATGTGTATAAATAACACATAGAAGGAGCCCCTATCGATATTGCTGCAACCTATCCCAATACCTTCAAATTAATCAAACCCCATTCTCTGAGTAACTTGACATCCTGTGGCTAAACCACACACTATTGATCAATTATGGCGCCCATCTTCGATCACACCACCAAGGCCAGCGAGCTCGTGGCCTGGTACGCCCCTCTCATCGCCGGCAAGGTCATTCTTGTTACTGGAGTCTCCACTGGAGGTCTCGGCGAGCGATACATCAAACAAGTCGCCGCAGCGAACCCTGGCCTCTTCATTCTGGCGGGCCGTTCGCTCCCCAAGTTGGAGGTTGTCAAGGCCGACTTGAATGCCACACATCCAGAAATCAAGGTCAAAGTCATCCCCTTGGACTTGCTCTCGTTCGCCAACGTCAGGGAGGCCGCCGCTACTGTTAATTCCTGGGACGATATCCCTTATATTGACCTTTTGGTCAATAACGCCGGCATCATGGCAGTACCATATAGCAAGTCCGAGGATGGGTTTGAAAGCCAGTTCCAGACCAACCACCTCAGCCACTTTCTCTTCACCAATCTCATCATCGACAAGATCCTAGCCTCCAAGGCCCCGCGCATTGTGACCGTCTCCAGTAATGTGCACCGTATCGGCCACATCCGATGGACGGATTACAACTTTAGCGATGGAGAGCGCTACCAGAGATGGCTGTCGTACGGCCAGTCGAAGACAGGCAATGCTCTGTTTGGGCTCTCACTTGCCGAGAAACTCGGTTCCCGAGGCCTTCTCTCATTCCCCATGTGTCCTGGCACCAGTTACACGAACCTCTCGGCCCACGGGGCGTCTGACCTGGCTAGCTTTGCCGCCGACCTCACTGAGATGGATAACATCTATGGTAACAAGTGGGGCTGCGGCATGGGCGAGCTCCATTTCAAGGACCCGGATCAGAGCGTTGCCACGCATGTATTTGCTTCGTTCGACACGAGCATTGCTGGACAAAACGGAGCCTTTGTGTCTGATTGCCATATTGCAGACCAGACTGAGGAGGAGGTTTACCCCTGGGCAACGAACAAGATTGATGCAGGGAGGCTGTGGAAGCTCAGCGAGAAGCTTGTCGGCCAGGCGTTCAGTTATTAGTCAGAGGTGATGGCGTTCAATGTTTCGTCTTATGCATCCTGACCCTCTCATCCGACCACTTTCTAGCTTGGACTGCACGACGCGGAAGGTGCCAGATACTGCGTGGAGACGACGGAATGGCAAAAGTAATTTGGGTAGGTAGCCTGAATAAGATCCTGACCTGTAGCTATAGAGAGCGAAACACGACGCTGATTGTCCGGAAGAGTTAATGCCCTGGATTAGATTTACCCTAATCGTTTACTCTTGAGAAGTACGAGCGAGTCTGAGCCACTGTCGGCCTTTGATGATACGCGGACTCGTTGGCCGGTGAGTTCAAATGACCCGATAGTCCGAAATCGATGTGTAGTACATGTACATCTAGTCTCTACCCTTGGCCCAACTAGGAAGCCATCCCACACACCCTGCCACATCCTGGGGCCCCCATTCGCATTGCTTGCCAGGGGGGTTCGCCCAGCGATAGCGGTGTGGGAGCTCGTCACCGTAGATAAATAAGGGAAGGAGAACCTTTTGCGTCTTGAGGTCGTGAGTTGACGTCTCCGAGCCACCCAACCCTTTTTTCAATGGATAAAATCGGACGAATCCTCGAGAGTTGCGTCGCTGACGGCGATGTGACCGAGCACCGTGTTCTTGGCGCATCCTTCACTGTTGTGAGCCTGGAAGGTGCCTATCTCCTTGAAAGATAGATAAGTGATGGCAGCTAATCAGGGGTTGCTAGGCACTATATACGAAGGTGTGGCAGGTCGAACCGGTATCGCGGTCGGCTCGCCTGACTTTGCTTTGGATTCTTCTGGCTGGATTGCCTCCATGACGAAGCTCGTAACGGCGACAGCTTTGATGCAGATTGTTGAAAGAAAACTGATAGGGCTGGACGATGATGTCCGCCCATTGGTGCCTGAGCTTGCCGCAGCTCAGATCCTGAAGCCTATCACCACTGACGACGAAATCGTGTTGGAAAGCAACAGGAATGCCATCACGCTCCGGTAAGCCACAGGCGCAATTAGTATGGACAGCCGATGCACATTACTGATTCCAATACAGCCAGCTTCTCACTCACACGAGTGGTTTTGGTTACGACGTTGCGGACCCAGATCTCCAGAAGTGGTCTAGATCGATAGGCCGAAAGAACAAGGCGTTTGACCAGACCCGCCAAGGATGGAACACCCCTCTGAGCTTTACCCCCGGAGCATCCTGGAAGTACGGCAGCGGAATAGACTGGGCAGGCCAGGTCCTCGAGAAGGTCACCGGGCAGAGCCTGGGTGCTTACATGTCAGACAACATCTTCAAGCCTTTGGGGCTGGTTGACACCACATTCAACAGAATGGACATTGAAGAAAACCTGGCTGGGCGAATTATCGAGTGTTGCCATCGGACGCCGGACGGCTTGCTTGTCGCCGGACCTCCCCCAGCGCCGGAGGACCCGTCGCAGGATAGTGGTGGTTCGGGTTTGTTCTCAACGGCAAGAGATTACTCGATATTTATTCAAGCTCTGCTTGCGGACAGCCGTGGACAGGGCACACTCCTCCACAAAGCAACCGTCGACGAGATGTTTCGGCAGCAACTGAACGATACTCAAAGTCAAGATTTGCACGCCGCCATGAAAGACACATTTCCGTTTCCGGCCGATACTCCCGTCAACCATGGCATAAGTGGCGTCATTAACCTTACTCACGTGGATGGAAAACGCCGCAAAGGATCGCTTACTTGGGGAGGGATGACCAATGGAAGTTGGGTGAGCTTTTATCAACCTCGGATACCTTCAACTTTAAGGATAGTTACTAACGTGTCTTTCTTCTAGTGGATTGATCCTGAGAGTGGCATCGCTGCGGTCCTCTTTGTTAATCTTCTTCCGCCTGGAGATGGGGTTGTTAGGAAGCTTTATGATGAGTTGGAAAGGGCTGTGTATGGGGATTTAATAAAGGAGGAAAGGCTATGAGCCCCTAGATCACAGCCTAAGCCGTAGCGGGCGGTGGACCTAGGTAGAACCCCGTAATGCATATCAGGATAAGAATTGCCATTGCTCTTCTATCTACCATCAGCCGCACAACATTCGCCCTGCCGATATGCGAATATATTTCACAGATGAAGTGACTCTGGTTTCGACAAGAAATACCCTTGGCTGACTTGCAGACTTTTGACGAAGCAAGCCGAGGGCCCTAGGGAAGTCCCAAGTTGATGACCACAAAGGCTGGGGGAGTCTTTGGAATCCTATAGACTGTTTGGAATAGAATCTGATTGTTGGCCTCCAGCTTTCTCGCGCCAGTACCTGCCGTCGTCTTAACTTCTTCTCTGCTCACATCCACCCTGACGCAATCCGTGGTGGCATACGAAGAGCGACTTACGCCGTTGCCAGAATTACCACCTGCCACAGTGATGCGCTGCAGTGACTTCTACAGAGCCGCGAGTAGCGCTTCTTCATTTGGTCCGCAGATCCAGGCCTGAAATGTTGGGCTCCGAGTTAATCGTTGAATTCACCAGTCCTATTTGATCAGCAGTCAGATGCTGAAATTTTGACAGGGCTTAACTTTCTAGTTCAGGATGAGTTCGAGGTCAGCCCGCCCACCTGTGCAGCTCCCTTGAAGTCTGCGTCAAGGCTCGGAATGTCACTGAGCATTTCAAGTTTGAATGGGACCCAAGACGCGGAGTTGTCAATCTCACCTTGCCTAGCGGCAAAACATTGGAAACAGAATAATCACAACTCTTGTCCCTGACACCGCACATGGATGATCTGCTCCGAGATGGTGGCCAGTGGCTTGTCACCTGAATCTCACTACCCTTAACAGAGTATAGCTCGTCGTCTCCCTCTAACCCCAGATTTCCCCTCACTGCGTAACCTCGTGCTCTCTTGATAAATTCTGTCGTCATGTTGCCTGGCTCTTCCCACTACGACCCACGTCCCCTGCTCAGTACCCCCATGATGAGTCCCGGGGTTGTCGGAGCCTCACAAACATGAGCTTCCCATGGCCGGGTTACAGGTCAACGTCTACGTCGCTATCTCGGTCACGTGGATTGCAGCAACCGTGGCGTTACTGCTCCGCCTCAAGGCCCGGAGGATGACGAGGATGAAGCTGTGGTTTGATGATTACCTGGCGTGCGTGGCATGGGTATGTGCGGGTCAGTACGTTGAGAACTTGCTTCTGGTGGCTGACATGCACAGGCACTCGTTTCGGGATACAATTCCATCACTGTCTTTTGTATGAGTTGGCAAACTAATGGTATGTATGTTGCTGACATTGGCAGGGGCTGCCTGTTACATGCTCGGCCAGTCACTCAGCGGAATACAAGACCAAGCTCACGCAGACGAGATACGGGAAAAGTCGAGATTCCTCCTTTGGGTTACCGAGCTCCTCTACGCTGGATCGATAGCCGCATCAAAGTTGGCAATCCTGTCCTTCTACTGGCGTGTTTTTCGCTACACCTCGATCCGCATACCCATTCTCATCCTGACCGCTGCTGTGTCTATCTGGGTCGCCATCCGGACATTCATGGTGATATTCCACTGCGTTCCGGTCCAGGCATACTGGCACAAGACCATTCCGCACGCCCGTTGTTTGGTAAACGCGCCAACGTTTTTCTTTTGCACGATCCTTATCCACTGCCTGATGGATTGCATCATCTTGATCCTGCCTGTCATTGAAGTAGCAAAGATGCATCTGCCATGGACCAAAAAGCTCGCCGTGGTTGGTCTTTTTACCTCTGGAATCATGTATGCTTCCCCTCTTCTTCTTATTAGCTGCTTCTGCTGACCATGGCAAAGAGTCTGCATTGCCTCGGTCTTTATACTGATCCAGGCCATTCACTATAACCCCGAAACGAAAGAATTTCCCAAAGAGATTGCCCTTAGCATGATTTGGGGAGGCGTCGAGATCAACGTGGCAGTCTTTTCTGGTAAGCAAAGGTCATGAGCTCTACCCCGAGTGAGCGCTAACACAGAGTTCAGCTTGTCTTCCCATGCTCCGCCCGATATTCCAAATATTCATTCCTAGAATATCAACTGCCGAGGCTAGTCGCCCGATCAGCTTACCCAGTATAGTACTCTCGCCGACGCCGTCAAGAGTAAATGAGGCCAAGCAGGAAAAGTCGCGCAGGTCGGTGGCTCATGGCTTCGTAGACCATGAATTGCCTACCGTGTCGAGCGTGCCAAGCGACGCATCAAGGCAAAAGAGTTCTTATCAAGCTAGAAATCCAGTTGAATGTTAAACAACGGTTTGAACTCTCGTGACTCCGCCACGACCAAAGCCTTGGAAATTCCCTCGCCAAGCCAGGCTGAGCCAGGAAGAGTCGACACCTTCCTGTTGAAGTTTGACTATCTAGATGCTTGGCAACGGTAGTTTAGTCTCTCACCTGTTGAGCAACCAGTCTCGACACGGCATCTGGATTCAACTGCCGTGCCTTGATCTGCCTAGTTTCTGACATTCGGGGACCGCCAAGACACGTCTATGTAACGCGCCAAGACGCTCGACCGTTGCAAACGTGACCGATCTAGTTGAAGAGCTGACGTTTCCCCAGTGGCTTTGATGGTTGAAGACGAGACGATAGAGTTATTGCCAAGCCATCGCAGCATCGCCATCCGCTAGAGGAAGCACTGCGCCCGTTGCGTTGGGTATCGCCGAGACTGAGTGGGTAAACAGGTTAGGCTAGCTCGGCGAGAGAGAGCTTGGACTGGGCAGATCTCGCTTCAATCTCATTTTACCCAGGCCCCTTTTTTCTACGCGTCAACGAATCAGCGGAGGGCATCTACCATCGGAGCGTAATTAAAGACTCAAAACAGTCCAGACTCGACCGTTTCAGCGACTCATTTGCGATACGAGCCCCTGACAGGGCCAACGCAAAGATTACCCTCTACAGACAGACGATGGAGAAACAGGCCGGGCTTGCCGAAGACTGAACAGCAGAGAGAGCACGTGGTCGAGTAAAATGTCTTGTTTAGTCAGGGGCACAATGGAGCTGCTTCATGCGCACGCACTGTTGGCTTGTCAAAGGGAAGGGTTAGGTAGCCTTGTGGGGTGACGACTCGGTGCGAAAACCCCCTGTAACTTTGGCTCGCAGCCACGAGCGAGCTCTTGTCGATCGCATTCTCTTGGAAGCTTCAAAGCCTCTGCCGACGACGCTCCAACTGCGCCTCTGTCTTGGCAGTGACATTATGCTGGTTGAATAGAGATTGTTTCTTACTAGAGCTGCTACGTAGAGCAAAACTTATAAACCTCGTTGTTTCCTGGGGACAAGAAGAAGTCTCCATCATCTCCATCTAGAATCCACTTTCAACACAAAGCCTAAATAACAAACACCCAACAGAGATGCGCGGCCTCCACCTCTTTGCGACAGCGGTGCATGTCACTGGCACACTCTCATGCGCCCTCCACGACAATCACCAACAGCTCGTCAACAGGAAACGGCACGTCAGTCCCCGGGCGGCAGCAGGGGACACGGATTGGGCATACGAGGCGTCCTTTAACTGGGGCCGTCTCAACCCTGGTTGGTAGACCCCTTCATCCCCTTCGGCAGCCCGGCTACCAAGCGTGGTTTTCTGACACCCCTGACACAGATTATGCCCTCTGCCAGACCGGCACACAGCAGTCTCCCATCGCCCTGAGCCTCAACAATGGGCTGTCGCTGAACCACATCCCCGAGTTCAACTATCCTGATAGCGTGGCGGGTAACTTTTACAACTGGGGTTACGGCCCGGCCTTTACCGTGACGCACGAGGACGGCGTATGGGACCAGAACCCGTCCTTCTCATTCGACAACGAGACTGTCTACCTCAAGGGCTGGCACATCCACGCCCCGGCAGATCATTCCGTGGGAGGAGATCGGTCCAAGGCGGAGCTGCATCTCGTCCACGTCGACGCCAAAGGCCACGAGCGAGCCGTCCTAGCCATCCGCCTCGACCCGGGTAATCGGGACAACCAGTTTCTCTCCCAGCTGCCGCCCATGGTCGGCTTCAACGAGACGGATGTCACGGAACCGGCAGAGCTCAACCATCGGCTGGCGCTCGAGAGCGTGCTGTACTTTAACGAGTTTTGGACGTACCAGGGGAGCCTGACGAGTCCCCCCTGCCACGAGGGGATCCGGTGGTTCGTGGCCAGGCAGATCATGTTTACGGGCGTGCAGCAGATGAGGGACATTCTGGGGGCGAGCACGTACAGCGCCCGTGCTGAGCAGGAGGTCTGGCTGCACAGGATCAACGAGTGAGGCGCATTCTTGAGTGATGATGATGCCTGCCTGTCGATCCTCTCTTATCGGACAGAAGTTCCAGAAACGTCACTTACGTAACCAGACATGATGCTAGACGAGACATGGCGGGAGATGATGCAGTCGGTGCGTGCGTGAGGCTTAAGCCACGCATCGGAAAATAACAACCACATTTCGATTCAAGGAAGCAGTAAATTATGTGCCAATCCAAATGACGATGGCTTCAAATGTTCATTAGTCTATCATTATTGTACATACGCTCTCTATATCTATTTGTTCGCTTTGAAAAATTCACACCCAAATCCTCAGACCTGTAACCGGTCCAGAGGGTAGCTCTTATTGCTCGCATCCAGGAACGTCTTCTTCTTGTCCTGGTGGAAACCGTCGTGCAGGCGGTTCACAAACGCCTCGAGGATGGCCTGGTTAAGATCACCCACGGGGTAATCCTTGTGGAACCAGTGATGCCTCACAAACACACCTCCGCAGGACTTGTCGCCAATGTACGGGGCACCATTGCCGTCCATGCAGGGGATAGGTCGAAGCTCCTCGTCAGAGTTGTAATCGTAGCGGACGTAGTTTGCAAACGCGGCCTGCTCGTGCGCCCAGTCCTTTGCCCACTTCTTGCATCCGTCGTACTTTGCCTCGGTGGGACAGGCCTCCCAGTTGGTGAAGAGCTCCTGTGTGCGCTCGCTCTGGTGGGCGACGACGAAGCCCGTGTTCCACATGGGCTTGCCCTTGTGGTCGCGGTTGCGGGGGGAGTCGGGGTCGCTGGCCATGGCGACGAGGGTGTTTTCGGTGATGTTCCAGAGGGACAGGAGCCACTCGAAGGGCATGTGGGGGTACATGAAGACGGCGTCGGCGTCGAGGAAGACGACGAACTCGTGCGTCTTGAGGGCTTCCTGGATCATGGGCACCTTGACCCATGTGCCGTGTCGGTCAGAGTAGTTGGGGGCTCGAATGAATCGATAGTCGTAGCCGTGAATCATGGCTGATGCTACTGTTAGTCATGGTTCTTGAGTGTGAATTGAAGCGGCATACCATAGAGGTAGTGATTCATCATGCCACCAGTTCGTCCCTTCATCTCCTTGGGGTTCAGCTTGGACGTGTTCATCATAGCACCCGCTCCCTCATCCACGCGAGTGTCGACATCGAGAATGAGCAGCTTCTTGCCGAGGGGCTTATTCCATCGGTAGTTGTCCTTGGCAATCTCGTAGTTGTACCCCTCCTTGGAAACAAACTTTGTCTCATTAAGATCGTGAAGAAGAGGCTTCCACAGGGCGTGCATCAAGCCTGACATGTCATCCGAGGCAGGGACCGGGGAGGTCTCTTGAGCTGACTGCTCTGGGGCTGCGTCCTTGAATGTTCTGCGGATGAAGCTGTGAATGGGTGCATTGACATTTCGGCGATGGGGTCGACTTACGGTAGAGCCTCGATGGCTTCGGTAAAGTAGAAACCCCACATGTGAATCGCCAAGCCGAAAAGAACCAGCAGGCCCATGGCGATGAAGACGCCTTTCCGCCGATTGAGCCGGCTGAGGAACACCTCGTCCATTATCATCTTCATCTCGACGACTGGGGGTAGCTTGAAGGCGTCTGCAAGTGGTCGAAGTGAGTCGGTCGGAGAAAATGTCTTGAAAAGAAAAAGAATGGACGTATTAAATGGGTGGTGACTAAAAACGAACGAGTGTGTGTGCGAGGTTCCAGAAAAGACGGGACAAAAGCTGGGCGGTCGACAAGCTTTTTGTATAAATGTCACATCATGCAGGAGATTGGCAATCGACCTGGGCTCCCAGCGGAGAAAAAGGACCAACAGCACGCACAAACACAGTGAATGGGTGGCTCACCACCATGCAATGGCACCACCGCATCAACCGTATACGAGGTGGGTCTGACAGGTCTGTTGCCACGCAGGGGATTGGATGCTCCGTAGAGACTCTCTTCACATGCGAGATGGCCTAGACCCGTCCCTGGCCAAATCTTCTGATTCCCGGACTCCCGATCCGCCTTTCGGACGCTAGATTCGTCTAGCAAAATGCTTGATGGGGCCCCCCCTGGAACTTGATACGGACCAAGTACCCGCCGCCTGCAGCCTTGAAAAATTGGCTCTTTTTTTTGAAGATCTTCTTTATGAGTTTATCATTTCATTTCCACTCTAGATGCAGGCCAAGAAGAAGGAGGGTTCCAGGATGTCGGTTCACGATTCGACTCTACAAATGCTTGTTTTGCGCTGTGCAGCCTGTGCTACAACTTGGCAAATGCTTATCCGTACAGATACTTGGGAAAACATGTCAAGGGACGCACGTGACGGCAGGGGGCTATTAATAGCGTCGATATTTTGCCCTTCAGCTTGACTCGACCCGACTGACCCATCAACACGACCTTTTTTACGCCTGGGCCCATCAGATCAGACAGCCACAAAAAGGCCGGAATCAGCTAGACTACGGCCTCTCCATCTAGAAGCTAACTAAGCCGCAGCCACAAAATACAACAAGTGAGTGCCTAAAATTAATTTGCCCACGATCAACGTTGCATCCATCAGATCACTCACTACGAGACGAGGCACGAAACGTTGGATGTGAGAGTGGTTACTCACATCTATAGTCTATTGGCTACGCATCTACGAGGACGTTCCATGTTCAGCACCTATAAAGACCCTGGCGATAGCTCCACAAGGCTGTGTGTGCTGTCCTGTGCTCTGCTGTTTCATCTGGCCTTGATGCTGTCGCTCTCGCTTCCACTGAGACCCAACGTTCCTCAGAGCACACTGCTAGCGCTGAAACTACTGTCAGCTCTTGACAACCAACAAACGGAGTTGCGGATAAAGACAATGCTCCGATGCAGATTGTCAAATGGCGTTTTCAAGCCACCAACTGACTCGCCTTGCCGAGACAGTCGACTCCTGCATTAAATTGCTGCACTCCTCAACCAACACCTCCGCCATTGGCACCCATCAATCCGTCGGTCACTTCCAAAAAGGACCGTAACAAATCCCGTCTGAGCCTTCCTTCCCATTCAGGCTCCCTGTGCGACCGTTTCACCTGAGATGACAGCGCAGAATGCACCCCGTTTCGACAGCACCCCACCAAGAACAAAAGGACCGCTAGCGAGCACTCAAAGGGACCGTGGCATTGGCTGCGCCGTTTGAACGGGAATACGGCTATTATTAATAACGCCGTCCCGGGCGCTAACAGAGACTTTTACGCATCCATCCGTTCACTCAATCACCAGTTACCGATGCCATCTTCGTACAAAAGGGGTACTTACTGCCCCCTGATTTCAAACACAAGAGATCTTCTCCTTTTTTGCAAATCACAGAATGAAACAAGCGCTGAAACTTTAAAAATTTGCTCCTTGATGCGCCTCTCGTTTGATCCTGTCACTTCCGCTAATCCGCGATGCTCACAGAGTGGAACTCGACAAAAGGGGAATTGGTTGCGTTTCTGTCAAATGTCAGAAATCCATCCTCTCCCCATATCATATTAACCTGAAGATGACTGACTGCCTCCGCCGATATTATTCCACTGACCCTGTTCTCTCTTCTACGACATGTCCAATAGACGCCGTGGCAGCCTAATCGAGGGTAGGACGAAAAAGCCTCACATTGAGGCATACGTACCCTGTACTACGCGTCACCTTTACTCCGCAAAATGACGGGACTTCCCATGCCTCAAATAATGAGTATCATCATTTGGTCGAGATTGAGACGCTCTGTTGGTTGGTATTTCTGCAACTCTTACCTCCAGTCAGCCACTGCATCATACGACCAAGTTCGTTTACCTGCAAGTGTACTTTGGTGACACCAACACTCAAACAAAACATGACTGTAGATTCAGGAGAAAGGAGGGAACACCATATTTGACTGACACCCTCAACTGGGTCTATGAAAAGGGAGACAGCAAATCCATTTTTGGAACCAAAGTGCGACGGCTTCCTCATACCAGCTGTGTACCTCTGTTCCATCAGACTACCCTGGGTCGTTGTTTTAAGCTTCTCCTGGGACCTGATGCAAACGCCAAGTATGCCCCGTGCCCTGTGATTGCTGTCTTGGAATGCCTCGACGAGCCTCAGTTCCTGGAAGCTATAGAGAGCCAGCCAAAGCCACCATCTACCGACTCACCTACCGGGGAACCACTCGAATATGCTCCCGTGAATCCGTTCTTTTCGTATACTGCCACTTGATGATCGCCCATGACAACACTCGACTCTTTGAAGGACTTCAACCCCTGGCGCCACCGCATTGTAAAATGCTGTTTGCCACTAAGGGATGAAGCATCACTTTCAACGTACACCAAAGTACCCCGGACCTTGAAATCAATCTCATTCCGACGATCGTGATGGGATCTTCCCCACAGTCTAGCTCACACCAGGGGAAGGGGCTGTGCTATACGAGAGGCGCACCATGCCACCGGGCTTGGACAACGTGCTCGAGCTCCGATGCGAACAGGAGGTCCACATGAGAGGAGTTGTGTTCCTGGCCTAAAAGGTCCCATGCTGCGGCCAGCCCACTCTTTCCCTTCAACTTGTGCTCCTCTTGCTGGTCGTCCCCATCGTATTGCCTTGGGGCTGCGTCTGCGTGGCGCCGAGCATTCGCCAGTAAAAGGATAGAGCTTGACTCTTTCTTAAGACGGAATTAAAGTTCCCCCATGATGTTATTGTCGGCCGTTTGTTCCAAAATCGCCCCCGTGTTGCCCATGGCAGGGGATCCTCCTCGGAACCTCTTCTAACCGGAGCAGGAGCTGTGCCGCAGGTACGTATTGTATTCATCCGGCATGGCCCTTCATTCCACACTTGAATAATGGAAGCAGATGTGGCAGTGTCGCCAAACTTACACTTGGCTAGCCACCAAGTGCAATGCTGTGCCTGCGTTGCGCCGGCAACGCCGATAAACTTTCTCCTTTCACTTTGATGGAAGCACAACAACAGAACGAACGAGCAAAGGGTTTCTCATTCAGTTTAATCTTTCCCCCATTGCACCGGATGGACGGTGGCACATGCGGTAAAAAAAAAAGAGAAATGTGAGAAAATAAGGTTCTGCAGATATCCATCATACCAGGTTCAATTCCCGCCATATATCTTCTGCCATCTTTATTATTTTGCCATTTATACCCCTTTTTTTCTCTTTCGGTTTCCACCTCTTATGGGATACCATCATCTCCGTACACCCTGATTCCTTGCATGACTTTTCACGTGCACCTAGCTTCAGATGTTGCCTCTTGCCTGAAAAGTCAGAGTGCGTCAAAGCAAAGTCACAATTCTACATTTACTAACCTGTCAAACCTATTCTCAGGCTTCCACTAGCCTAGATCACCCAGAGTTGAGCACAGGTCTTTATCTTGCCTCTGTAGGATGGAATCTCTCCGTCTCTACGAGGTGGGGAGTACCCTCAAGAGTAATAATTCGGCAAATCATCGCTCGGAAAGCCCTGGAAAGCTCTATCAGCGTCTATGATGGCGTTCAGAGTCGGCTCCATCGCCCCAGTCATATTTAGCACAACAGCTCTCCTGGCTTACACGAGTGGGCTTTTATTAACATGCCCGAGCGGAAGAACCCCTGAGTTCCCGGCCGATCCTCTGGCTCGAAAAGGAGAGTCGTCTAGTGGTGTACTGAGATACGCTAGGCGTAAATCCGACCAGCCTAGGGAGTATCGGAAGAGGCGGAGGTGGCCCTTGTTAACTGGGTCAGCCATGACCTGCTCCCGAGTCGGATGAGTGCAAGCCAAAAGAGGCCCAGTCTGCCACCCAATACTTCTGCAGTGCTCCGAAATGTCACCGTCTAATTATTTTCAAGCGCTCTGCCCTACAGCTAATGGCTAAGCCCTTTAACAGCCGACATGGCGTTTGCCAACATGCTTATACCAGATATCATCAACTGCCCGCTCCTAGTCTTGAAGCCAGTTACTAGAACCCCCGCCCCGGTAAGCACCTGCATCAACGACGTAAACAAGGTACTGTTCTTCTGGGTGGCTATTTCCGCCGCTTCTTTTTCGTGCTGCTTCATCTTGGCCTCCTTATCGGCATCCCTCAGCTCATGATCGTGCTGCGTTTCCATCATCTTTGCGTCGAAAATCTCCCGTAAGGCTTGAAGTTGCGACTTTTCTTGTCTTGCCTTTTCCCCCAACTCCTTCTCCTTCCTCTGAAGATCCTCCAAGGCACTCTGCCACTTCTTCTGCTGATCCTCCTACATCTTTGCATAGTCCTGCTCAAGAGCCTGGATTCTCTCCTCCTTGTCGCGGTCCAGCTGGTCTAGTTTGCGCTGGTGCGCTCGTTCCTTGTCGGCGAGGAGCGTCGCCATCTGTTCGTTGCCGTCCCGCATTGCCTCTCCATGGCTCTTTTTGAAGCCGGCGAGATCCTTCTCGGTCAGCACGCCTTTGAGGAGCTCTTCGCTGGCCAGCGTCTTGTCAAGAGACCGCTCCTCGACAACCATCTCGTGCTGAATCCTGAGGACCATGTTGCCGGACAAGGACAGAATGTGATCGACGATCCGCTAGGCCGATTTAACAGAGTTATCATGCCGGAACATCTGGCTACCGCATTCGAGCATGCCGGCCCAGTAGGTAGAACGGAGCTCGTCCTCTCTTTTGATGCCTTCGCTTTGGTCGCCGTGGAGTTCGTCCCACATGGAAGTTGCGAGGACGACGTGAGACATGTCTGCCTTTTTACCACAGAGTGCTTGGAACATGTAGAAATTCTTCAATGCCGAACCAGTCATGCGGTTGTCCAAGATCCTATGGAGGTAGATGACACCCGCCAGCTTCGTATTGCTGGAATATACATTGGCGAGAAAGTAGGCCACGTCTTTGGGGACGTCGGTGTCAGAGCGGTAAGTGTCGTCGAAACCGGGCGTATCAATAAGGGCGACGGAATGGCCCCCGGCAGTGTTGAAGGTATGGATACACACTTCGGCAGTACCTATAGACATTAGAAGTGCCGCAGCTTTGGGCGGGTACACGCATGTCTTGGGATGGGTGGCCAGCTGAGCCATCATTGCGAATGTGATGGCACTTGCAGAAGCCCAGTGTGACAGCCAACCAGAGCCAACACAGCCCCTCAGGCAGCTCACCGTTGTTGCATATTTTCAAAACACCGCCGACTTGGCATGGTTGGGTGGCGTCTCAGCCGGGCTGGATCCGCATGAGTTCTTGCACTTTGGCTCGTATTGATCGGTCTACGGGATAATACAGGGAGAATTTGACAGATTCCAGCCGTAGACATGCGGTCAGCTTGAAATGGTTTGGTAAATGCAGATGTGCTCATGCCTCCATGGGCGGGGGGGTTGAGGGAACACAATTTGATCTCGACTTCTGTACTCGAATCGACGAACTCATCACCGTGACTGAGCAAGTCGTATTGCAGTCTTGGGCGTCACTAGCACTAGCAGAAGTATCTTTGTACATCGGGCGGTCCGAGGCCCCGAAATGGACATCGGTCACAGCTTGTGAGCTCAAGTTGTGGTAACCAAGAGCTGCACGTTCAGCCACAGTGGGACGAAGTGAAGTTGGCGGTTGGCTAAGAACGCTCAAATTCCCGACAGCATATGAATATGCTTGAAACACCTGGAGAAGGTGTGCCTCAAGCAGCACCGCTAGCTCAAGGCGTAGAAGGAGCTCGTGAAAGGTTGAACTATTCGCCACACGGCAGCGTTTTGAGTATTGGGAACCAGCCAAGTTCTGATATCCAACGAGGATTTATCAAGCTATGGCATCGCATCCAGTTATTTCCCTGTTTCTTGAGAAACTGGGTGGCGTACAGATACATAGAGTCTCACAGTGGGAGATTGATAACCAAGAATGGGGACATCAGAGAGAAGAAGCCCTCGACTACTTTGGCATTCAAGAGTCGTGAGCGCTCGTGATATTCAGATCCAGACACGCCGTAGGCTTTTTTATCTACTTTGGAAGTCTCTAATTCAGGACAGTTGGACTTGGTGAGCTGCCATCAACTTGGCTGTTCAAACTCCCTGTGGATGACTTACCACAATAGTAAGACCCAAATCAGAGGAGCTTCTCTAACATAGATAGGATGTTCTTCATACAACCCAAAGTAGCGTGGAAGCTATAATAAAGACCACCAATTCCTCTACAAGGCATCATCCAAAAGTTATACTCAGTTTTTCGGTCTAATCCGGGAGGAGGCCATAGAGAGGTGCTTCTGCGAACCGGAGCCCGAGTCTCATGACGATCTCGAATGGGAATCGCTTGAGTATAATTATATTCTGGCACCTATTATTTCCTTCGTTTCGGTTCCTTGGACCCCATTGTCACGGTTCCGCTGGGTGCCATGGCAGGTGATAGGAATCGTGTTGACTATACTGCGCCGGCACTCCGTTTCTTTTCCTCATAGCGGCCTTGGCTCTAAATGGGCCTTTTATTATGCTCATTTCTCTTCTGTATTTCTTGTTTGGGGGTTAGTATCAGTGGTGCTATATGCTGCTGCGTGTACGCTTGGTCTCGCGTTGTTTTCTCCCCAAAAGGAGAGCTGGTCGGCGTTCCTCGTCGGCGGCGTTTTTGGCCGATATAATTGCCGGTTTGCGCTACCTTTTTTCTTCCTTGAGATGTTCCTTTTGGCGGTGAATTGGGCAATCTATAGAGCCTTATTTGTGCTTGCTTGCGCCACACTCACTGGAGTTCAGTCGTCCAAGATGGAAGCTGCCAATCCTAGCCGGGGAATAGCACGCCAATGCTGTTCAACTTACCCCAGATTTCAATACCCCCGTCAACATTTGTAGTGATTTTGACGTGATAGATGCTTGGGGGTAGGAATATCAAACTCTATCGTTCTTGGTGGTACAGATGGGCAATGAATAGCCTGAACTTCCAGAAGCGAGTGATCCTGGTATCAAGCAAAACCCACGCGACAAAGTTGCACGGACAAAGTGAGAAAGCTTATCATGATCAGTGCCAACCTGCTGGAGTTAAGCAAACTTCCGAGAACTCTTCCGAGGGCCCATAATTGGGCTCTGCCAAGGCCTTCTCAACGTCTAGGCTGATCCTCCTCGGCACACAAGGCCGTTTGTAGCAGTCGCACCATCGATGGTGCAAACTTTACTCCAAGCTTAAGCCACTTAATTTCAGGAACCTCGTTACGAGATGAGTGTATCAATGTGAGCGGAGCGCTCCGCTCCCTTGAACCCGGTTCCCCGGCTAAGTGCTTGCCGTAGGAGCCGGGATGATACTTGTATTTGAAGGCGGGAGATGCGCAATCTGAAGGAAGGTGCGCGTATTCGCGAGATCTAGGGCTATTACTTGGAATCTCGTAGTAAAGATTGTAGCATTGAACTCACTCTTGGCTTCTTGACGTGCCAGCCTACTGCGTAGGTATATCATACTCACACGCGCAGCTCTTCACTCTTCCCACCATTCAACAAAGTTTCGGTTCACAGGATCTAAACCACTAGCGATGCTACACGGCGATCCTTCAAGTCGTGGGCTGCCTGTCAAACACCGCGCACGGCTTCTAGCGTCTCCACCCTCCGATAAGTTAGGATTCAACACCTTGCCCCCGGAGATGTCTTACCCAATGGAGAATATTACGAAGCCAAGCTAATCGACCATGCTGAGGGTTTGAACAGCACCCCAGGGATCTCATTCGTCGTCAAAAGAAGCAAGTAGTTAAAGTGGCGTTGATGATGTGTAGTACAAGACATGAAGCAGCTTTGTTTTGCATGCAGTTCTTCGTATTTCTGCGAACTGCTGTGAACAAATCATGCCTGGTACATCAACTCCACCGAATCTGACTTCAGGCTCTCAGCAAAAGGGCGTCAAACCCAGCAGTGTATCGGAAGGTTCCGAGTGAGTGCCTAATTACAAACATGCGGCTCAGGTGGACACAATGGAAGACTCATCGGAACTGTAAGAAACTGTTGACGAGTGGAGTATCGTCATCACCATGATCCGAGTACTGTTGAGACCCAAAGGAGAAAAGTCTCACCTGAGGAGTGTACCATTACTGCCCTCAACCCGCCGAGTTAACCCCAAACCTCAGCCCGATTGCAAGATCTGTCTATTGGGTTATCTAATGCTCTTCACCCTCCAACTCGAATGTGACAACAACAGCTGAAAGATGTGAGACTCGCAAAAAGCCACTGCCGCATGGTTATCATTTGTGTTTCGTTTCCAGTGTAATATTTCTAGAGTCTCATCCAGATGGTCTGTTAGATCATTGTAGCCATACGCAGTATGCTAGCACCTCACTAAAAGCAAGCCCAGGTTCTACTCGGCACCGTCTATACTAAGATGAATTGGAGAATGGCTCATTCCGGATGCGATTCCTAATCCCTAATCTGTCATAAAGTGCCTTAACACAAGCCAGAAGCATGACATCTACCTCATGCATCTCTAAACCCCTTCTCACATCACTCAGGTCATCAGCAGCCGTCTCAACTTGTAGTATTCCGCACCTGCGGAGTGTAGGTTGTTGGGAGGGTGTGAGTCCTCACTGTTTTTATCGAGGTTGCCCCTTGAATCTACCTCCCTCTAAGTACCATGAAGACTACTCATTGGTTCCAGGGTAATGACTTGCTGAGAACGGAGAGATGACCGTGGTTAACGATGACCCCAGCAATGATGATATGAGTGACGGGTCTTGACAGTTTACCCGGTACGAGCCCAGTCTCTGCCTAATTGCATGTACAGTCAACAAGGCCTTGGCTCGTCGTTGTTATTGCCGGCGCTGTTTGATTGGGATTGAGGTTTGTGGTAGTGCATCCCATTGGGCTCCCCCAACCCTATACAAGCCGACCTGAACCTGCCAGAATTTGGCTTTCCCGAACTCAAGACGAGGTTGGCCATGACCCATGGTTTCCTGCCATTAATTATCCACCTTTCTCTTGGAATCGTGTCTCGGTTATGGTCAAAACGGTGGTTATTCGGCGCACCAAGTTGACGTGGCATGTCATCATGGAAGGTGAGATTAACCTTGACAACCTTTAGTTATAGCCTCCTCAATTATGCTTCATGGTAATATTAGATTACGTGAAAACAATTTAATACAACGCAGAAATCTCGTTAAATCTCTTTCAATTATTCATCTAGTCCTTATCCTTAGTATGTGGGCCAAATAACTCAGCACCTAAGCTGATATGCCATCTGCTCCCATTAACAACGGAATTTCAATCATATTTCTTTGGCAGAGCTACCCAGTCTGACCCTGCCTCTGCTGCTCCCCGCTAACGTGAGCTTTTCGCTGCTGCCGCACCTATTATTACAAATCCTTATGTGGGATGTGCTCGCTTCTCGGCAGGAACGCCGGCTCAATAGTGCGAGAACTATGACTCCTAACTAGAACTAGTTGGCGTCACATCGCGTAATCCCGGCTCGGAGCGATGGCGGCCGTTGAAAGTGCCATCCAGGTACGATAGGACAGTCTAGACCAGCAGTTATTCCCCTGTTCCGATACGTCGTCTAGATTTACCGACAAGAGGACTCTCCGCCGTGCCGGGAAACGAACAAGGTCATCATTGGCCTCATTTGGTCTTTGCGTCCCGCATCAAGGGGTAGTGCATGGGGCGAAATAAAATCCGTGATAAGATCTGGAGTAATATGGGCCAAGACGCGAAGGATGCGCAGACGACAGCTGAGGGTAAGAGGATTACTAGCAAGCGAGAGAAAAATCGTGCGAGATCCCTGCACGTGGTTGAAGCATGAAAAAGGGGGCTTTGCACGTTATATGTCATCTGATTTGTGGAAGCTGAAAGGACGTTTAGACACGTTGTATGGTTGGCTGTTGTCCTTCCAACGAAATGACACGACATGGGTAACGGCCATTGACGAGCGATGGCATTCTCAATGGTCAGAGCCTCTTTCAGTTAGGCATTCAAGCGCATACTCCGTAGACGGACCGGATATACGTGGATTTGTTTCTAGAGGCCCGTGAGTGCCCTCCAAGAATATCGAAACAACTGTCAGTGCATGCGGTTCATGGGGGGTTGTATTGATCGACCTGATATTAGCCAGGTGGATGTCTATTATTCTTCTCTACATTTGACATTATCGACACACCTCCGCCAATCAATGCTGATCATGTAGGTCACTTCTATGCAAGCAATAACGACGAGCCCTGTCCCCAGGCCTGTCCACACGCCGTCCAAACCCATGCCCGCAGGACCCAGTTCGAGCCACATGGCAAGAGGCACGGCGCCCAGATAGTTGACGAAGAAGACGACCCAGGCGGCGAATGAGGTTCTTGCTAGGCCGCGGAGTACACCGTTGCATCCGCAGATGACGGCGTCAAACACCTGGAAGCAGGCGACCGAGAGCATGGTCTTCGAGACCAGGTCACGGATCTCAGGGTCTGCCGAGTAGACGTAGGGTATGTAGTTCCTCAGCGAGAAGAGAACAATGGCATCCAAGAGTCCAATTCCCACAAAAAGCATTGAGTATAAGACGGCGACTCTCCTAGCAGCAGACACCAGGCCTGCTCCAATGAGATGGCCGATTCTGGTACTGACACCGACGCTAAAGGAAAAAGGAATATGCCACATTACAACCGACGTGGTAGTCAAGATCGTCTGTGCACCGAGGTGCATGGTGCTCAGGTAGGACGTGCTAACGGTTAGAACCTCGAACGCTGCCCACTCTGCAAGGGTGACTGCTGATCCAGCGGCCGACAGTCGAACCATGGGGCCCCAACCGCGAAACGCGCGACACGAGAGCCCCGGCCAGCACTGGTGAGAGGACCTCTTGAAGGCGATGCACACCAGGAGAAGCACCGGACGGAGGTCGTTGGCCAGGGCGGCGCCGAGAGCCGCGCCCTCGAGGCCCATGCCGAGACGGAACGCAAAGAGCCAGGCCAGGAGAGCGTTGACGGGGGCGCACACGACGAGGATGAGCATTCCCGTGTCAAAGTCCCCCTGCGACTGCAAGAAGCGCTTGCCTGCCTCGAAGGACGCGTAGCCCGGCAGGCCGATCAAGCTGACACGCAGGAACGAGCCCGCTTTTACTGCCAGATTCTCCTGCTTCAGGACGAGCGACAGGAGCGCCGGAGAACTCAACCAGAGGGCGCCCACAGGGATGGTGGCGAGGGCCATGAGGAGGAGCATCCGCTGGACGTGCAACCCGACGCCCAACTTGTTCCCAGCGCCGTATGCCTGGGCACAGAGGGTATCCAGAGCCGTAGCCATGCCCTCAAAGAATGCCAGACCGCAGATGTTCATGGTGGTGACGCCGATTGCTGCAGCGGCGAGATCATCCTGACCAAGATGACCCGCCGCGGACGTGGTGATAACGCTGAAGGAATATTGGAGCAGGTATGTTGCCACGAGGGGCAGCGAGTATCGCGAGATAAGCGACAGCTCGGTCCACCGGCTGCGGATGGGCCATCTCGAGGCGTCGTTGTCGTTTGAGGGCAGCAAGGGGCTTGCCTCACAATGAGTACTGTCGTCGTCGACGTCGTCCATGGTGGAAAGGTGCACGATGCATACTGATGATGACTGCTGCGTCATGAGCCTGGACAAAGAGGAGAGATGTGCCCTACAGATATGACCTTGGGGCAGGCTTGACCCTGAAGGGAAATGCAAACGAAGGCCAAAAGCAACGACCAATATGGAATGATTCCGGTAGAGTTGAGCCAACCAACCCTGAACCAACAGCAGCAACACCAACAAACGACTGATTCTGGGAAGCTCCCACGCGAACCATCACCAAAGAGATGCCCTCGCCTGGGTCTTAGTCCCAAGCATCGACCAAGGATCTGTCAGTTCGCCGAGAGTGCAATCCTGCAGGCGAGGAGCCCGACTCCGCAAGGAACTCTGCTACGCATTCTGGCTGGCCCGTCAGGGTTGAGGGGTTCTAGAACTCGTACCATTCTCGCAGGATTTGCTCAGATAAGCATGGTCAACGAAGAGGGGAAAGAAAAAAAAAGGAAAAAAATAGCAAAAGAAATAACGCGGAGGGCTCAGGGATACAGGGGTCAAGGGTCTCTTTCTTACTCTACCCATCACGACACTCGGCTTTGACAATGTCTCCGCGAGTGCCGCGACGATCCTCCACTCACACCCAAGTGGCTCGATTCCGAGGGATCGCCCAGGGTACGGCCCGTCCAGCCTGAGACCCCCTCCCTCTTCCGTTGCACACCAAGTGGGGAGCATCCATCTTAGTTCGGCCGCGATTCAAGACGATGGCGTGCCATGGCTTGCTAGTGCCCCTGAATGGTCTGAGCTTCGCGAGAACGAGGAGAGAAAACTTCGATTGAAGCTCGCCATCACCTTGCCTCTTTGCCTCAAGCGTCACGGGCCGGATAGCAAAAGAGGCCGCTTGGTGCCGAGCTAGATAATAGCCAGGAGGATAAGAAGTATTGGCAGAGAAGACAGACCGGGGGGGGGGCTATTGACCCGGTGCGTGGGGTGTTAGCGAAAAACTCTATTACTGTGCCGCTGTCATGTCGTGTGTGTGGGTGGCTTCGAGATGTGTTGGTTCTAGCAAACGTTGAAGCCATTGCCGTCTGCCACATACCAGATCCTCGGGACGACCGTTGAAGATGTATGACTGTAAATGTCGATAATTGAGTGAATTATATATGCATCTACATGTTGTATCTAGCCTCGTACGACCCTCTTGAATCCGCCCGCGAAGCCTCGGATGTACCCCTGTCGTCATACTGCATCTCGAAATCTGTGTGCACCAGCACACCCTCTGTCAGCTTGCGCACGCTCTCACTTCCAGTCTCTGCTTTTGTGTCAATCTGCGCCGTCACGTCTCTCCGCCATGTCGGTTGCTCGTTCCCCCTTGCTCTCGACCCCATTCTCAAGGCGCTGCTCAAGGCGTGGCTGCCCTGCTTGGTGGTGGACCTGTTGGTGTTGCCCCTCGAGCCGCCCGACTCTCCCATGGCGGTCATCTCTAGACCTGTTCCGTTCCCGCTGTCCTTGAGCTCGTACGGGGCTCCGATGGCGGCGACGGCTGTGTGGCCTAACAAACTGTCGATGACACCTTTGAGACTGGGGATGCAGACAGTGAGCACCGAGAGACCGAGAGATATTTGCGTCCAGATCATGGTAGAGACCGACTTCCATGTCGGATCGTCAGAGTTGCCAAAGAGGTAGCTCGCCTGCGACAGGGCGGGGATCGTGACGATGGGGACACTGTAGCATCATCGTCAGCATTGCATCGACCGATACGATGGCGTGGGGAGACAAACATGAGACGGCTGCCAAAGAGAGCCATGACGATAAGCTTACGCCTAAGCGAAGTCTGGACGTCCCACATCATGGCCACGGGAAGCGCACACAGCGCAAGATCGGTCAAGATGTTCATGACACCGTTGAAGATGAATATGGGCCCTTGGCTGGGACATTGGTCGTTGCTTTGCGCCTCCCATGGCTCAGGGAGAGGACATTGGAAGGCCGTCGCAAAGATACCTGCCACGGTGTATGCGACTATAACGCCGGCTAATATCAGGTTGGCGAGGTTCAAGCCTCCGATGTTGCTGATCTGCCTGATGAGAAGGCATAACGATATCTTTGTCGTTGCATCGACGATCAATGCGAGTATTCGGGCGGCATAGATCAACTAGTATCATCAACTGAGGTTAGCAACCTGAAGCAGCGGGGGAGTACGAAAACTCCACCGAGAAAACCAACCTTGCTGAAACTTGCAAAATCATCATCCGACACGTCCTTGCGATGCTCTCCCAGTCCGTGGTTGCAGGCGGCGACGACGCAGGCCGTCTGGCAAAAGTAGATGGCGGCAGATCCCAGGAGCAGCAGGTCAAAGTCCTTCATGGACGTGATGTTGAGGCGGATGATGAGCTTGCCCACGATGCCGAGGAGGGCATAGATGAAGAAGATGACGGCCGTGACGACGACGAGAGCCCCATGGTTGTCCTTGGTGAGAGGGTAGAAGGGCGGAGACTGAGCCGAGTCGGCCATGGTCGTTTGGCAACACAAGGCAAGCAAGGCCTGGCAAGGCTTTGGTTTGAACGTTTCTTGCGTAGGATCGTGTAGACGTCAGAGAGCGACGATCCCTTTTAGCAGCAGCTCGATCTACGGGACGGCGGCGGGATGGGGGAGATGGGGGCCCGTTGGCCTTTAACATGGGAAAGGGCCGAGCTTTTTTTTTTTCTTGCTTGAGAAATCGTGAGTGAACAGGGTCGGGACCTCATGCATCAGCAGGCGGGCGAGAGATGAGCAAGGCGAGGCGTGCAAAGTGAGAGGGAGGCTGGAGGCGAGAAAGGGAAGGGAAAAAAAGAATGGGGGGCGCATCCAGCGGCAGTCAAAGGTCGCCTCGGGCGCGCACACACACACATCACATCGTATGCCGGTGATGAAAGTTTACACTTGTTTGTTTGGGGCTTGTTCCTGTCACTCACTAAACCCCCTAGCTGAACATGAGAGACGAAAAGTGAATGTGAAGAGGGAAGGCCTCGACGCCCCCTCCTAGTTCGGTTGCATGATTTTTTCCCACACTTGGACGAAAAAGGTGTACGGTTGCTATATTGCTTCTGCATGGCTTCTGCCCACCTCGCCTGTGCTGTACCTGATTTCAGGTGGCATGAATCCCTGGAGGGTTCCACGAGGTGCATCTTTCGAGGCCCATGGTCCAGTCTCCATAGGGGGGGGGCGCAACGCAAATACGCACACCTCGAGGGAGGACACACTCGACCAACCCGACTTTGTCGTTTCAACGCCTGCCTGCAAGTGCAAGCCCTTTTCACACTTTGTCATCCACTTTTCCAACCAACCCCCGGACCGGTCCTTGCCAGGCTAGTGATGCAGTCCAACACTGAGGCTACCCATGCTAAGTCCCCTGATCCTTGCCAATCGGAGGATGTTGTCTGTGCCCGGCAAGACCCAAGAACAAAGTCGTTGCATTCCGCGACGGGGCGAAGCGCCCCTCCCCCTTCTTTCTTCGCCCTCTCTCTCTTGTCTCTCCCCCCCTTCCCTGGGGCTGGTCTGGGCTTGTTATTTCCTCCGTCAGTCACCGGGGATTTGCCAAGCTAAACCTGGCCTGAACATCGATTTCAGCTGCTGGTGGTGGGCTCGAAACGAAGTCACATCGCTTGTGGCAACCTCTCAAGGCAAGGCAAGGCCTAGAGCCGTAGAATTCCCGGTCCTGGGACACACGGACAGACACACACACACACACACCCTTGGCCTGTCTGTCTTTGCTTACTTGCTTGCTTGGCTGCCCGTCATCTTTCTTTTTTAATAAAGTGCCCCGGATCTTCCATACATCTTCCCTCGTTCCCTCACATTGATTTCTCCCCCCTTCACACACCCCATGCGAACTGTTGGTTCCTGCACTGCTGGCCTCGCAATCTAAATACCACAGTAAAATCATGTCTGTCGCCTCTAGGAACGAGAGCCTCGAGCTCGGGCAGGCCAACAAGGCTCCCGTCACGGTCGACCATGGCGTCACGACCGAGAACGACAACAGCTCGGTCTACAACCAGACCCGGACGCGCAAGGTCTTTTCCTTTTCGCAGCTGTTTGCCTTTTCCCTGACCTACATGGCACTATGGGAGGGCATGTGCTCGTATGTTCTACTCCCACAGAGTCACGTCGTCGCGATGCTGACCTCGCAGAAACATGTACTTTGCCCTCTACAATGGCGGCCCCCAGACCTTCATCTTTAGCTTCATCATCGTCTTTTTCGGTGCCATCTCTCAGGCTGCTTCCCTCGGAGAGATGGCCTCGATCCAGCCTGGTGCGTCTACACTCTTTTGCCCTTTACGGACGCGTGTATGTGTATGCTAACCGTGCCGCAAAGTTGCTGGTGCGCAGTACCATTGGACATTCCACCTCGCCCCCTCATCCGTCAAGAAATTCGCGACATGGATTCAAGGATGGGCCACATGGTTTGGTTACGTCTCTCTGCTTGCCGCCATCGCCAATGTCACCATCATCCTGCTCGAGTCCATGATTGCCCTCAACCACCCCAACTACGTCGCCGGTGGATGGCACACCTCGGTCCTGGTCATCGCCATGTGCCTTGTCCATGGTTTCCTCAACATCTACGCCTTCAAGCTGATTCCCTGGATTGAGCTTGTCGCTGGTGTTCTCCACGTCTGCCTCTTCGTCATCTTTGTCGTTGTCCTTGTCGTCATGGGCCCCCGCAACCCCTCGTCCTTCTGGCTGTCTCGAAACATCTCGTCTGGCTGGGAAAACACCTACGTTGCCTGGAACCTCGGCATGCTCACCTGTGTCTGGAGTTTCACTGGTAAGCTTCCTTCGTCTACTCGTTATTGCCATATCTAACAACCCCAGGTTTCGACAGTGCCATCCATATGAGTGAAGAGACCCGAAAGGCAAAGTCGGCTGTCCCCCGCGCCATGTTCTGGTCCATCTTCATGAACGGTGTCCTCGGCTTCATCATGGTCAACGTCCTCATCTCCGCCATGGGCTCCGTCGAGGACATGCTCAACGAGGCCAGCCCCATCCTCGCCATCATCATGTCCGTCACCGGCTCCGAGAAGGCCACCACTGCTATGATCACCGGCCTCTTTGTCATCTCCTTCAGTGTCAACCTGGCCAACATTGCTTCCGTGTCTCGACTGACCTGGGCTTGGGCTCGTGATGGTGGTATGCCCGCCTACTTTGCCTACGTCAGCCCCAACCACCGAGTGCCTACTCGATCCATCATCTTCACTGTCTTCCTCGTCTGCGCTCTGAACCTGCTCAACATTGGCAGCTCCTCCTACGTTGCCTTTGGTGCCATCACCTCCCTCTCCTCCATGGCTCTCTACATCTCGTACGCCATCGCCATCAGCAGCATGCTTTATGTTCGCTTCAGCGGCAACACCATCAAGCTGGGCGAGTGGAACCTCGGCGGATACGGCATCTACGTCAACTCCTTCGCCCTCCTCTACACCCTCTATGTCATCATCTTCCTCCCCTTCCCCTCGACGATCCCCGTCACCGCCGAGAACATGAACTACTGCGGCCCCGTCATGGTTGCCGTCCTGGCCGTTGCTGTTGCCCTGTGGTTCGCCCATGCCAGAAAGCACTGGAGTGGTCCCAACCTCACCATTCTTGACTTTGTCGTTGCCAACGCCAACGCGTAGGTGTAAATTGTATCAGCATAGAAATCATAGACACTGTGGGAGGAGACTATTTACAGTCTCAAAATGGACATGAAGATCCATTTACTTGTATAAATTGTAAAGTATCAAATAATATACCCACGGCTTCTTGACTCCCCGTCGAACAATATGCCCACGAGTTCCTAGCTTTTGACCACCGTCCCAAACCCCGAAGGAAAATGCGCGGTTTTTTCCATTTGCCACTCAAACAACCGGTCCTCGAGAGGATTCCATGCATGATTTTCGGTGGACACTCTGCTCCATCTCAAACAAGTTGAAACCAGACGTTCGGCCAACACGGCACTCAACCAACACCAACACACGACCAACGTAATAGTCAAACATCCTTGGCATGCCTCTTCTATTTATAGGCAGGGTTTCAAGATATTGTACAGCTGTCATACTACCATAAACATGGGGGCCCACCCGCCGGCCGCAGCCATGCATCACGAGGCTGAGTCGCCACGTCAAGGACAGATGCACACGCTCTACTGGACACTAATTTTGAGACATGGCGTCGATATTGGTCGGTTAAGCTTAATTGACATGATGGCCAGGCTGCAGGCTCTGATGGATGGATGTTTTAAATAGCACGACCGCGCTGTCAAGTCGTCTTTGCTTTGATGCCGTACGATCACTCCCTTCCTTGTTTCATAAGACGAGCATATAAGCAAGGTGTATTGATCCGGTTTAACCGGAACCAGTGGGACGCGGCATGCAAATGCAGGTCTCAACCAACACAACAGTTAACTGCCGAATCAAGATGGGATGCAATACGACGTGACAGTCAACAGCCGCGACTGCCGAGCTTGGAAAAGCAACGGGAATAAGAATCCATGGCTAAAGAGGTAGTTTTCGGATGTCAAGTAGTCATGCCTACTTGATACTTACTGCCAAAACTACCGGGAATTAGAGTTATTGAACGAGTCTTTGTCTTCTACGAGGAATAATCCTAAGAGTAAGACAAGATAAAAGAGAGAATTTGTCAAAAATCTTGAACACTGAGGCTTCTGGTCGAATGTACATAGCCCTCATAACTCTCGCATCAAGTCACGAGGAGATTACTGCATCATAGGTAGGAATGGAAAACTGTTTCGCAATGCCATTGAAAATACTTAAGCCAACTAAGGAAATGCCCTGCTGAAAACTTGTATAACAGCTGCCAAGGATATCATGCCCGCAACCTTTGGCACCAACGCCCAGACGCCATTGTATACCCCTACCTCCGATCACTGTGTATCATCTTCCGTAGGCATGGTCTTCAAAACCTAGTTCTCCTCAAGATTGATGTTGGAAGGAGATGTTTGGACCATGCGAAACGTCCATGTGTCATCGTGGGACTCTGACCGAGATAGTGATGAGCGATGAACGTCCTCTGATCTCTCTTCCGCCTGAGATGGGCTGGTAGGCGGTGACTGGTCGGAGTCCGGTGTATGTGCTGGCAACTTAGACAACACCTCATTCCCTAGTCCCTCTACTGCCTGCGACGACTGGAGAGACGGCGAAGGGTCAGTAGGTAATTCCATGCCCTCGTGACAATCTTTAGCCTTTAGGAGCGGACCTGGATCCGGCATGATCTCCAACATGATGGCGATGGCTCGGCGAAGATGGTGACCCCGGGCTGCGAGATGATGCTCTGCTGCTTCCGTCTGCGACGTTTGGCCGTACTCATCCAAGTCCGAGCCAATGCCGCTCACGATATGCAAGCAGATATTGATGAGCATAAAAATGTCATCTTTGGCGGATTTGAACTCCGGTGGTGTCGTATCGCCTCCAAACCATTCTTCAACCCTGTCTATGACCATGTCCAAGATGTGCATCTTCGTCCAGACCTTGCCTAACGACTCCATCTCGTGTCCTACCACGGTACTGGTATTACCAAGATGGGCGATGACGGTGCGGACGGCTGCGGTTGCAAGCTGGACGCGTCTGCAACCAGGAGAAACAGAATACATGTCCTCTGCCACAGAGTCCATCTCTTCTTGAGTGATGTCTAGTTCGGCGGTCAGGCAGGCGGGGAGTATGGAGGGGAGCATGGTCGTGAAGAAGAAAAATTGATGTATTTAAAAGAGGAGTGGCGGCTTTGTTGGTAGAGAACAGCAACGGGTATGCTAGTGACGGACGCCGGTAGAAGATGGGAGGTGGTTTCGACAAGTATGCTCGGAAGTCGGAAACGCGGCGATAAAGAGACGTAAAAGGAAGTCTTAATACATATGCTTCTAGTGGTTTGATGCGATTTTGCTGTTCGAAAGCAGTGCTGAGTGTGTATGAGTAAGTAGAGAAGCAAGCTCGAGAACACGGGAAACAACAGGAGATTTATAGCTAAGCTTGGGAGTCGAAAAGTTTGAGAAAGAGAGTTTGAAAAATACATCGCCGTTGAAAGGATGGTGGTCGGGTGATCACGTCAATTTTCAAACTTTTTCAGGCGTCCGTACTCTTCACTACTCAGGAACGAGCGCATGTTTCTGGTGGCCATGACATGTTGAAGGGTTGTAGATTAGGACGAGTATAGCACTGAAGCTCTTCCTAATGACCCAGGCTGAATAATGGAATATTATTTGTATGCTAGAGTTGAGAAGAAATAATCCTGGGATTCATAACTACCCAATCAATTCTACTCACAACCACTTAGCTCGACAGGTTCGCATGTTCTGGTCGGGTGGATGAAGCAAAACTCTGATCTCTGTATCTCCGTATTGCACTGCCACAAACTCTCAATAATACAAAAGTTTCACAGACTCAACGTGAGCGACCCAACAAGAAAATTCTGATTAGAATGCGGCACATTAGGGTGTGCAAAGGCTGAGGTCGCAATTCAGGACTCAGCAACCAAACGAGGATGCCCTTTGCCGAACATGAAACCTCTGCCATGACCACGCCCGAGAGAAACCCCGAGATTCTCGGTCAGGGTCGTAACTAACTCAGAGAGATCATGACACGAAGGGAAGAAGCCAGGCTGACGAGAAGAGAATTCAAGTGAGTCAATGGCAAGGTTCAGGCTGAGTGCTGCCTGTGAAAGACAAACTCCTTCCCTCTGTTAGTAATACAATCTCACCATTTCAAGTCTTTTTTATGCCACTGGCAGAAGAAGTAACGCAGATGTCACGCCTTTTGCTGAAAGATCAAGATGTGCCATTAAAACTGCGGTCTTACGAGATGGTGTCACCTCCAGGTTCAACAAGGTGACTCAAGCAAAGCTAATTTTTGTTGACTGTAAATGCTACGCAAGTGATTGAAAATGCATCCATCAATAATCTCCTCAAAGTGATCAAAACTTACGATCAAACAGAGGCGATGCCAGGCATGCAGTTAGTTGATGATCAAGTGAACGTGGTACCTTCTCATGTCCCTCGATCGAAAAAGCCAAGCGAGACAGTTTTTAGGGATTAAAAGTTAGACTGGTCAAGCCGCAAAGCCAGGTTCGCTGTTTGTCATCCACTTCTTACGCAACTCTCTTGTTTCTAGGTACTGAGAAGGAGCCAAGCCCTGAGACCATCCGGCCACAAGAAAGGCCATCACTGTACCCCAATACCGCAGCAGGCTTCGATCCAGTCATGTGATGTGAATGCGCCTTGTGCGAATGATTGGGCTTTCATCTGGAGGCCTCCATTGGAATAGCGTGGTCTCAGACACCTTGTGGTATTCCATGCAGTTCCGGGCCTGTTTGAAACCCGTTGAAGATGGGTTGGAGCGCTGGTACGGTCACAGACATAGAACTGCGCATGCCGGTCTTTTTGAGTGAAATATTCACAGAAATAACGATTTACTGTAAGAATGCCCCTTGCCTAGTTTTGTATAGTAGATAATCGACTTCTGGCGATAGTAGAGTTGTTTAATCCGGGTTTCCTCTCTAAGAAACCCGAGGTTGTGACCATCTTAGACCTGGCCACGCGGTCACCGTCATATGTTCCACCGTTGACCCGCCGTTGGTTCCAGCCATGATGTCAGTCCTCAAAGTTGACTGATGAGCGCGTAAGTATCATGATGGCCGTGTTCAAAGAACTTTCTTTGAAGGACTGGGCAAATGGTCCGCAGGGTGAGGCTCGTCAAACCTGGACATAGTTCTAATGACTCAGGGTGGTATCAGCTCTGTTGGCGGTAGTGTCACGCTTGGCATCCGATCTCTACTAACTAGAAGAGTTACGATGGGCTTTCTTCTTCGTCGTCCTATCTTCTGTCGGTGGAACTTGATTGGGCCTGTGGTGAGAAGTTCCCCCAGCTCACTTTTTGTGGTGTTGTCCAGACACAGTCAACTCCCTACTAATCTCTTTGGGCCTTTTATGCTAACTTGTTCCGGGCGATTCACTTCTTCATGCCAGAAAGCACCGCAACAATCATCATGGACAAGGAGGGCAAGCGACGACGCAAGTCCGGGGAGGACACCAACGCTTACGGACCAACGAGGTCAAGAAGCCCCATCTTTCTCTGAAAAAAATTGGTATCACTTGGGTTCGGCCTTCGAGATGTTTGTCTGCGAGTTGATTGTCCTGTCTTGCTCTCTTCTCTCGGGGATTTCCGATGCCCCCATCTTTGATGTTCAAGATGAAGTTGAGAAAATGATGGCTTAGACAGTGCCAGCAACTATTCCAGACCCTTCTCTAGTAGCTTAATCAAGCCTTCACGGTCAGCACCCTGCAGTTCACCAATCTTCTCGCCCTTCTTGTACAGCTGAAAAGTCGGCATCGACGACACTTTCAACTCCTCGCACAGGTCAGGCAGTTCATCCACGTTGATCTTGAGAAACCGAAAATCCTTGAACTTGTCCAACTCGTGGCAACTGGCAGTAGCATTAGTGACTGCCAGACAGAGCTTACATGACTAGCTTACTGGGCGTAGACGGGAGCAATGACTTTGCATGGCTCGCACCACGTGGCGAAGAAGTCGACGACAACAATGTCGTACTTTTCAAGGGCTTCCTTGAATTCATCGCTTCTATCATCTTGTTAGGGTCTTGTAAAGGTGCACAAACATTGCAGATGCCCGGGAAACTTACGTCCGCACGTTGTGTACCATGATGGTCGTAGCGTGTGCAATGAGTCAGGTAGGCGAGAGATAGTGCGATAGTTGACAAACGACGTCTGGCGTAAGGTATACTGCAACTATGCGTTTGTGAGAGGTTCTACTGCTCGAAAGTCGTCGCAGATGCAAGTTGTGAATGTTGAAATGAGCAGCGGAGGCAACGATTATACTTGAGTGAACCAACTTGGCTGACATCATGATGCCGTCATGGATATATCTGAACATTCCTACTCCACACTCTGCTTGTTCTCATACAATGAATAAAAGCCGATATTGCCCCGACACCGAAGCCTGACGTCAATGGCGGAAGTGTTTAGACATATTCTACCATACCATATCACAACTTCCGCTCCGGACCGCCAGCTGGGTATCATAGAGGGACGTTCCGCATGCCCTGGTCCCAGTTTTCGAACCATGTTTCGTAGGCCTATGCAGGTCGATTGTCATAGAAGCAAGCAATTGGGGTACGCTTGGCGCGTCTTGGTCGGCGGGCTATCTGCGTTGAACCAAGGTTGACACCAAGTGACCTGCTTGTATGGGAATCAGAGACAAGACTATATGGCTTATATTTTTTAACAATAATGCGATATGAAAAGTCCCAATAGGTCTCTATTACCTAGTATGCATTTCTATTCTCCGAATTTCGTAGATTGACGCATACTCCACGCTTGGATATGTCCATGCCGAAGATCAGGATCCTCTTGCGGCACAGGCTGAAATGCCAACGCCAATGGAGACACTCGATTCTACTCTAGGCATCCCAGATTGACAAGGGTGCTTCTTGGCCCCTCAAAGCCCCGCCCGGATCCGTTGTCAGCTGAGGCACATAAGCATAAGCTCGCATATGCATCCCAATCTCTACCTCCCATTCTCTCGACCTCAAGCTCCATCCAAGTCCTCATCATGCTTTGTGCAACGTGTATATCAATCTTCTTCAAGGGTACCTTGAATGGCCCTCATCATGCAGATGAACAAAGCATTGCCGCGGCTGCCAAGAACGGCTGCAGAATGTGCCTCTATATCAACTCGGCACCCAATGACGACTTTACACCACCATTCGAATACGCCATCAATTGGGATGTGGCAAATGATGAACATTACTTGATTGCGATCCGCGCCAGATCCACAGATAAAGATCTCCCTAGGTGGGAAGAGTGGGAATTCTTTGTTAATGCCTCAGCAGACGCCAAAGCGCCACCTGGATACGACGAGTTTGTCAATTCAGTCATGGCCGATCTGGAATCGGACCCTTGTAGCGTTCGAACTGAGTTCCCTCCTCTCAGAGACATCCCAGATAACTCGGGCCATGAGGACGTTGCCAAGTTGCCCAAGCAGTGGCTGGAGACCTGCAAAGCCCATCACGAGTGCGAACGAGAATGCGGACAGCAGGATGAAAACTGGCATCCCAAGCGTCTGATTGAGGTCGGAACCTCTCATCAGTCACCACGCCTAGTTACTCGAGAAGACGACCGACTTGAGGGCGGCTACGTCGCCCTGAGTCATTGTTGGGGACCGAATCCCAACTTCTTGATGCTCAAAACCGACAAAGAGAGTGAGTTTCGAAGAGGTATCCCAATGGAACGACTTCCTGCTAGTTTCCGCGACGTCGTCATCACTTGCCGTCGACTAGGCATCCCATATCTCTGGATTGACTCTCTTTGCATCATACAAGACTCCCACTCTGACTGGCTCTCTCAGTCGGAAGAAATGTTCAAGGTTTATCTCAACTGCGAGCTCAACATTGCCATTGACGCTTCTGCAAATCCTCACGAGGGAGCCTTCCGCGAAAGGGATCCCGCTTATTTGCAAGACTGCTGCGTGTGGACTCCTTTTTTCACACCTCAGCGCCGCAATACCAAGTTTTCCCCCGGTCAAGATGAGTTCAAGAGTCCAGGTAGTCGCAATCCCGGCCAACTCATATAATCGGCTAACTTCTCGTGTAGGTGGAATAAATCTCTGCGAGATATACACCGTAGACGACTTTGCCTGGGCACGAGAGGATGCTCCTCTCTCGAAGAGAGCATGGATCTTTCAGGAGAGACTGCTTTCCCCCAGGACCTTGTACTTTTCCTCAGGCCGCATTTCATGGGAGTGTGGGTTCAAAAGATCAATCTCAGAATACCTCCCTTTTGACCACGGCGATGCCCGAGGGCGAGGATTCGACGTCAACTTTGTCGCCCAGTACAACATTCGGGGAAATGGTACCCTTTGGCACTTCTACCAAGAGCTTGTGGATGGGTACACGGATCGTGAGCTCACCTTCCCTGACGCGGACAAGCTCGTTGCATTCGCGGCTGTCGCCAGAAGGTCTGCGTCTTGGTTTAGGGGTGACTACTGCGCCGGCATCTTTCGTGACACCATGCCTTGGGGGCTCCTTTGGCAGAAAGCTGGGCCTATGGGTGGCAAAAGACCTCGGACTTGGCGAGCCCCATCTTGGAGTTGGGCAAGCATGGACTGTCGCGTCAGGGGTGACCTTATTCCGAACGAGCAGAAGACGGACTTGGTCGAGATGGTGGATGTTTCGGTGGAACTAGTCGACCCCAATAACCAGTTTGGCCAGGTCAAGTCCGCCTCGCTGACTTTAACGGGACCTCTAGTCTCGATCGACGCATTGGTATTTTCGGATTTCCAGACTGCCCAGGGGGAGGTATCCCCCAGAACCGGGTGGGAAAATTCGACGTCTGCCCTCGGACATCATTTCGAGCTAAAACCCGACGACATTATTTGGGATAAGGATCTTGTTGATGCGTGGCTCTCAAGGCACAGAGACGAGTTTTTTCTTGCCATCGGAGAGTCCCAGTACGTTAGAGTAGATTACGAAGTCCCAAAGACGTATGGTCTTGTCTTGAAGAGACTAGAGGATGGGAATTACACTCGGACAGGCCAGTGGGATGGGAGATTCGGGTTTGTGGACAAGCATGCTCAGACGGCATGCAGATTTCGTACTGAAACTATCACGATATTGTAATAGTGTCTTTTTAGCGGCTCTTTTATTGAAGATTGGAGCGTATACATGCCAGACAGGAACAAGATCCAGACTCTTTTTTGCTAATTTCAATAACGCCTCCAAGAGGGGTTGGCGGCCACACACTGTCAAAGAACACACTCATAAACACATCATAGCATTAAAACCCAATGTTGCAAAACACCGTAGCCTATTCTAGACTCTTCATCGCTAAAAATCAGGCTCCGCAATCTTGAGAACACCCTTTCCAAAGTTCTTGCCCGTAAAGATGCCCGCTAGGCCTTCAGGCGCGTTTTCGATGCCGACGGTGATGTCCTGGAGGACCTTGAACTGTCCAGAAGCGAGTAGCGGCGCTACCTTTTCAATCATGGCCTCGTACTTGTCGATTGCGAGGTCCACGATGAAACCTTCCATCTTGAGGTACTTGTTGGTGACCACCCAAAGATTTTTGACGCCGTACAAGTCCTCAGGCTTGTCGTGGTACATGGCCATCTGTAGTTCGGTTAGCTCTCTGTTCCAACATCTAGACTGTTGTACTTACTGTTCCGCATGAAACAATACGTCCGTACGGCTTCAAAGCCAACAAGGCGGCATCCAACTGTGGTCCACCAACACCGTCCCAGTAAATGTCGATTCCCTCAGGTGCCAGTCTCTTCAGTGCCTCTCCAGGCTCCTCCGTCTTGTAGTTGAATGCCCCGTCAAAACCGAGTTCATTGACCACAAAGTCAATCTTGGCTTGGCTCCCCGCCGAGCCAATGACTTTGAGTCCTTCAGCCTTGGCGAGCTGCCCAACAAGCTGCCCGACTGCCCCAGAGGCGGCGCTGACAAATATGGTCTCTCCCTTCTTGGGCTTACCAATGTTGTACAGCCCCTGGACCGCCGTGGCACCTGTCATTCCCAGCACACCCAGGAAGTACGTAATGTCCAGTCCATGCGGGTTGGAGATCTTCCACAAGCCGGCGTCTTCGAGCTTATCTCCCTTGATGAGAGCATACTCTACCATGTCGCCGTTAAAGGCCATGACAAGGTCTCCGGTTTGGTACTTGTCAGACTCGGACCGAATGACGCGGCCGACAAAGGCGCTGACGATGGGAGTATCGACCTCGAAAGCCGGAGCAAAGTCCTCGATGGAGGGATCCCGCGTGCGATCACGGATGGTAGGGTCGAAAGATGAATAAAAGACCTTGACAAGGATGCCGCCCTCGAGCGGGGCAGAATTAAGATCTAAGGGCCGGTCTTCGACGACCATATGCTCCCCAGGAACCAGGTAGATTTCTGGGATCTTCTTGTAGATAAAAGACTTGTTGGATGTCGGCGCCATGGTTGATGTTGATCAAGGTTCAAGACTTGAGTGTAGTGATACTCTTCGACTTTAATTAGAGCAGGAATTCAGAGTCTTGCAACATCTATTTATCTTGTGCATAGAATGAGGTGACACAAACTGAGATTGGTAATCAGCCTGCCTTACTAATTCAATAAATATGAACCATACGAGAAGCGCATCGATTGTCTGCATATGGATTATTATTCAGTCCTTATTCAGTCCCAGCCCAGTCTTGGCTCTGATCTTGGCTCAAGCCACGCTTACCAAACACCAGTTTCTAGTTTGTAATCCTTCCACTCCCATGTCCAGTATGTGTTGATGAAGAGCCGTATACTCACTTGACATTCCTTTAAAGCCCAGTCTTTCCAACTCCATGCCTCATATCGCGAGTTGCTGTAGATCCCGCTCCGAGAAGAGTTGTAGCTCTGCTTCCACCGTCTCCGGATGAAGTGACTCGCGAGTGACGTAAAAGCCAAACCCAGCCGGATTCTGTCCTTGAGCATAATTTGCCGTAACGGGGCTTCTATTCAGCAGACCAATAGCCCAAGTCTTGGCCTCAGGTTCCGCCTCTATAACGCTCAGTGCCATCCCAACTGGGAAGAGGTATAAGAACGTGGGCTCCTTGCTTCGACTGTGATGGCGGGTCACCCACTCGAAAGTGCGGAGGATCTCCATAGCTGGGTCTCGAACGGAGACTGAAGCACCAGGTCTCCGGAGCGGCTCGAACCCTAGGTATCTGACAGAGGCTTCAGCGGGTGTAGCAGTTGTAGCGCAGGTTTCGATGCGTTGACTCGCACCAAGAGGGTCCATCTTCCATAGAAGTGCAAGCAGCCACATTAAAGTGGCATTGTAGAGCATGAGCTCTGTCGCAAGGGTGAATTTGCCGAACCTCAGGCGTCCTGACTGTCTTGAAGTGCCGATGGAACCTAGGGCTTCGGCTGCTCGACCGTTGAGTTGCGAAGTGACACCGGCATCAACCTCAACTTGGCCACCCGAGCGAGCTTGCCACTGCCAACGCCACCTGTAGAGCGAGACAAGGAGTGCCTCGGTTCTTCTCAGCAGTTCCCCGTATGGCGTCTGCTGAGTCTCATCTGAGGATTCATACGCGGCGTGGTCGTGAAGGATCCTTGGAACAGCGACTAGGATATCCAATAGGTAGCTTTGGGGCGTCTTGGACCCAGCATTCGCCGCGAAGGGCACTGCTCTCCAGCGCTCTTCTTCTAGAAACAAGGGCTGTTTTCCATACAAGCTAGCCACAAGCTGTAGTCATATCGTCAGCTGGGAAATCTTGTTGATCAGTCTGAAGTTCTTACCAGTGTTGCCCTTGCTGCCTCAAAGGCATTGAGCAGAGGCTGTTGCTGGAAGGCTTCTGGTCCACAAATGTGTAGTAGCCTTGCGAGTCCTCGCAGATGAGACACGGCCCCAGTTTGGTCGGCATGAGATGCCTAGATACATCAGCACTCAAATATCTTCATCAATGCCTTGAGCACTCACAGCGTGCATCATCAGCACAAGAATGGGCACGAGTAATTCCCGCCCACAGCTGCTCCCTAGTTCTTGAGCCAAACTCTCAAGGCACTTCCCGTACTGTATGACTCCCTTTAGTTCAATATCTGACTGGTGATTTGACTTCCCAAAGTTGGCCTGCGAGAGTGCCTTGGTAGCGTCTAGCGAGAGACGACCGAGTTTCCCTGCCGCAGCTTGATCAAGCCAAGGGGCTCCGTAGCTTCGCCAAACAAAATTGGAAAACATGAAAGAGAAACAAAAGTCTCCCTGAAAAGCAATCAGGCTCATCTCGGGCGGTGGAGAGGCGACCCGAGTGTTGGTAGGGGCCGTGTCCTTGCTCGAACTGCCTACGGCGTTTTGCCCCGCTGTGGTCGCTTCGATAGAATCCATGGCCGGAAATGGAGCGGTCGAGGTGTGTCGCCAAACACGGTCCCTAACGTATCCCAGACATTCGAAACCTCCCTTGGTACAGCGAACGCATACAGGCTTCGTTTCGTCTGAGCAATGAAATTAGCGCACGTATTATGTATTGAGAAGGGGTCTGATCTTACCACACTTGACTCGGCGCTTTCTGCAAGTATTGCAGCCTTTGCTGCGACCCGGGACGCCAACCATGGTGAAGTTGAATCTCGCAGAATGCTGATGCTCCTCGGCAGCTCGCGCAATGGTTCCCAATCGGTTGCCCTGTCCTTATATCTCATGCCAGCGTTGCAGCTGACGGGGGCTAACTACGCCACGCTATAACCGCCGGCATTAGTGCTGACCGTAGCCCGGAGGGTCCGATATAGCGGTGCTGGTTGATAGGTCTGATTGGCGCAGGCAAACTGTCATCATGAGGGCTGAATATCAACATGCCGGGGGCTGATGGTGATGCGGTGCAACATGAGTTTCTTCCGCCGACGCAAGAGTACCGATACAAGCTGTTTACGGATACAATGGGCGAGATTGAGGTATACTAGGCCTGGGGAGTGACGAAATGCTCCGCCGTCCTCGTGGAACACTGATGAAGTCCAACGTCTAGAAATTCAGGTATAAAGAGCTAAGCAGGTCAAGCAGCTTTGAACAATCCTATCCTTCACCATCACATCCGCCATATTCAACCCCCCAGCTCCCCCTTCTTCAGTCCTTTCTTTAATACTTCAAAATGCGGTCTACTCATCTCATTCTCACTTCTCTCTTCGCTCATGGCCTTGCTTCCAGCAAGACCTACCCTTCTGGTGCCTCTGATGCCCGTGCCTTGACCCAACCATACTATCCACCAACCGCCGATTGTTGGGAGTACAAGGTCCCCGTCACCATCACGTCTGAGAACCTCATCTTTGACTTTCCCGACTGGAAGGACGACTACGCCCTCCAGGACTTTCTGACGGCTGCAACAACTCGAGCCAGTGCTGGCTACCCCAGTCCCATCACTGGTACCAAGAATGAGACTGAAACCTTCACCCTGGCTGCCTCCTTCTGCACTCCAAAGAAGTCCAACAAGAAGAAGACTGTCATTCTTGCCACTCATGGCATTGGACAGGGTCGCACTCACTGGAACTCTGCCTACGAGCCTGACAAGTACAACTTTGTTCAGCACGCCATCAGCCAAGGCTACTCTGTCTGGTTTTATGATCGCCTGGGCACGGGTGAATCTGAGAAGTATGCTACACATATATCCACTACTTGCTAGGCAAGCGTTAACCATGTATCCAGGGTCTCTGGCTTCACCAACCAGCTTCGCAAGCAAAAGGCTATCCTAGTTGAGCTCGCCAAGCTGGTCAAGGATGGTCAATACACCGGAACCTTTGGCAAGCCCAAGAAGCTTGCCGTCATGGGCTTCTCCTTTGGGTCTTTCATCACCCACTTTGCCGTGGCTGAAAACCCAGACATTGCCGACGCTGCCATCTTGACAGCCATCAACTACAACACAACTGGACTCAACGCAAACGGATTGGTTCGCTCTTTCGTTCCTCGGGTCGCATCCCTCCAGAACCCTCGACGCTTTGGGCTCCTTGACCCTGGATATCTGACTTGGGTCGATGGTGTTGCGCAGATCAACACGTAAGCATTACAAGTCACCCTGCAATGCCCATCCACTGACAGGCAAGTAGGTACTTCAAGTATCCCTACTACGATCTGCCTACAGCCTCCTACTGTGAGGAATACAAACAGGCATTCAGCATCGGAGAGTTCCTGACAATCACCGACGGCGACTTTGATGCTAGTCGCTTCACCGGCGCAGCTCTGGTATGTTCTCTAACATTTTCTTCCAGCCCGTACTAACACATGATAGGCCATCACTGGCAAGACAGACTATATCATCTGTGATGGAGAATGCGAGGGTATCTTTGAGGAGCCTGCCCGCACCATCTGGAAGAATGCCAACTTCCAGCCCTACCTCCACCCTCACGCCAGCCACAACTTCAACTTCCACCACAACGCCACTGGAGCGTACAAGGTTATTACTGAGTTTTTGGAGTCTAACGGTCTTTGAAAATCCGTCCATCAAGCACAACATTCCAGTTGGTGATTGTGATGGGACTGAATGAGGAGGGATTGTAGGATGGGGGTTTTCTTTCTTTTTACCTTTCATGTCCACTATGAAAGGCCTATTCAAGTAGCAGTTCGAATGGAGAGATTTATAATACTTTGATTCAAGAAAATCTTTCCTCTATAAGCGAGGTTGGTTTCATGCCAGTTCTTCATGAGTCACAGTTACTCTTGTTGTTGATGTCAATGACGTCTCTAAGAGGAGTTATCGGCCACCATGTCAAAGGAGACAATAATAGACACATGACGGCATTAAAACTCAATACTGTAAAACGCTGCGTCACAGTCATATCTCCAAGTTGTCGTGACTGATCTATCATTCCTAATGTATTCTCTTTCTTCTGCGTAAAATTAAGAGAGTATGGGAAACAAAAACAAAGAGCCCATTTATCAAAATAAGAACTATATCAAGATCTAAAACGTTGAAACCTGCTATCCTAAAAAACAACTCGGTCCTCCTCGAAAGACATAAAAAGAGTGGCGTAGCAATCCGCAGTTCACACACGGCTTTTCAACTACTTCAAGCCCACAACGCTTTTCCGTCAGAAACTCAAGCTTTAAGAGCTACTCTTCTTGCTTCCCCCGTCACTCATATTCATAAAGGAAAAGAAATCCGTAGGAACGAGACCGTAAATGATAGGTGTCGTGTTTGGATTGGGTGGTTTCTCGGAAGGGTTTGCCGTTGATCCGCTATCCCGTTGGCCCTAGATAAGCTGAAGTTAGCAAAAACAGGGTTTCTCTTGCAGGTTGAAGTATAATGTCTAACCTGGTATTGAGCAACTGGATGGTTGTTCTCTCCAGCATGCGTGCTTTCTGAGGGCCCCGAAGAACCGCTCGACGGGTCTATATCGTATCAGAGCAAAGCTCAGCATCAACTTCTTCGGGATATGGCATACCGTTAGGACTCATCTTGATGACGATTTGATGGGTTCTAGAGATCCTCAGTTCGTTGATCAAGTCTGAATCGAATTGTCACTTTTGAGACTGGCTTGGATTCTCATTGATTTCATCAAGTGCGATTGTTTGCTATAGACCTTTAATACTGGCCCAGATACGTTCAATTGTATTCTTCCTGATTCTCCCTCTTCGCGGCGCAGGCCTCAGACGTTGAGGAATTGCGAGCGACCGAGGCCTACAAGGCTGCTTTACTGCCTATCTAGAGGCGGACCCTATGTCTCGACCAATTTCAGTAAGAGAACTCGAGCAGCCGAGATAAACTCAAATACCAGATGTAAAACTCGGCCATATCATTGGAGGGGGTCTCAAAGAGACTAACATGGCCCTTGAAAGTATAATGGCATAGCTGGCCAGGACGCATCGAGCCCAAGGCAGACTCAGATTGGGCTTGAAGGCACAGCATGTAGAATACAAGCATTGCTTCTGCTGATGACGATGCAAAACGCCAAAACCCAATCATATCCTTCCCCACATATGGAATCAATTCAAACGGCACTGCATATCGATGCTATACCCCTTTCGGAAGGAGAATGCGAGCTGCCTCGGCGTGGCTGTGTTGACGGCTCCGCTTCCTCCGCAGCAGACCCCTGTCTTGGCCTGACAGGGCTGACGACCTGCTTTTCAGCTCATCGTGATGGTGGGAGCTCTTGGAATCATTACAGCTTCGTGATAGGATGGGTTGCCTCGTCCAGCAGATTACGGGCTTCATAATGCCGGCTTATCTACCTCAAGGATGGGGCTGATATGGTGTACCTGCAACCCAACCCGCATATTGGGTGGGCAACCATCTTTTTGGCATGAGGTCTTTTTTTCTGGCCTCCGAGAGAGCATGGCGAGTTTTGGGAGGTGCTTAAAAACAAGATATCTAATTTGCATGGCTCTTTTCTGTAGATTCCTCTATATAAACTCGATCCCTCGCTCTCCTGATCTTCGTCTTCTCTTCTACATCTTCATAATCACCTCAATCCTTTCCCAAAATTCCTCCTCATTCCCAAACATATCAACCGACCAACACAATGGCCTCCCTCCTTGCCAAGCTCTTCCGTCGGAAGAAGCAGCCCCCCATGGTCTGTGCCGTCTCACTCGACGACCACGGCCACCCCATTGCCGAAGACCCAAGCCATAAGCACACAGCCGCTTGCTTTGTCGACTTTGAGCCCCTCTCCCTCATCGAGCTCTTTCAGTCTCAAGGCTGTCAATCATGCCCTGCCGCTGTCCCTGACATTCTTGGCGCGACAAAGGACCCCAACCTTCTTCTCCTTACCTACAACGTCACCTTGTTTGACCACACTGGCTGGAAAGACACGTTTGCAAACAACACTTCGGACCAGCGCCAGAGGGCCTATGCCATGAAGTGGCAGCGCAAGAGTATATTTACTCCTCAGATCGTCATCAATGGCATAGCCGATGGCTCTTCGGCAGGAGATGTCCCACAACTTGTTCAGCAGGCTAGAACTGCTCGAGCAGGAATGGGATGGAACATCTACCTTGACGCCAACGACACTGATGTCAGAATTGACTCGACCGCCGAGACGGTCGACAGGCACGAGATTCTTGTCATCCTTTACCGAGCCAGTGATGAAAAAGTCAAGATTGGAAAGGGTCCCAACAAGGGCAAGAAGCTCAACCATCGCAACGCAGTGACGAATGTCATGAAGATTGGAGAGTGGGTTGGAGGAAATTTGACCGTTTCACTGCCTGCTTCCAGAGACTCGATGAAGCCAGGCGAGGAAGCTGTCGTTGTTCTTCAAGAGGGCGGTGCTGGAGGTGCCATTGTCGCTGTTGCTAAAGTCTAGCGGATTTCGGGGTGTGAAAGGCTATGAAATATTTACTTGTTTCTAATTCGAGTCTATCAAATCTCCTTCTTGTTCAATTTAATACCACCCCCTCGCCCCTCGTGCACCTTCAAGTTACCTCCCCTCGACTACTGTACGCAAACTACACATTCGCAGCCAGCACACTGCCTTTAGTCCCCCCTGGGCTGGGCATACTCTAACAGCACTTGATCCCCCAACAACCTCTTGTGGCAACTCTGTTCCAAGCAGACACACACTTCAATGCCTTCGTCCTCAGCCGCATCAACAGACCCTGCTCGGCTGGGATACAGCAACACAAAGCCCTCAAAACCTGGGCTCGGCCATCTCAGCGCCTTGGGAAGTCCAAAGCCAAAGTCGTGCGCCTCGTAGGCAGTCATGCCCTGCCAGCTGGACGCCCCGAGATCGATGCCCAGGAACGAGTTGATACTGGTCTCGAGATATCGCTGATCCTCATGCCCAGCTACCCACTGAAGCAGGTTCGAAAGGTACTCTGGGGTGATGGCGTTGATAGATCCTCGTACTGCTGTCGCAAGCTGGGGTAGGTTCCCTGCGACGATGTCCCTGACTGCCAGTGGCTCGCAGCGCGCAGCAGCAGCGCCAACGCCCAAGAAGCGATCAGGCAGTGGTGGGCTCCAGACCTTTCTGGTGTCGACGGCGTGGACCAGGATCGCCTTGGAGTCTAGGTCTGGCTTGAGCATCTCCAGCTTTGCACGGGTGATGCTGCTCCACAGGAGAGCCATGATTGCATCGTAAGTAGAGATCCAGCTGCCTCCATCTTGATTCGAAGCTTTGCTCTTCAGCAAGTCAGCCTTGTTCCTGGGAAAGTGCCACATCTGTGCGATCAACGAAGGCATCACGAAGCCGGCTGGAGGAGGTGGCATCGGGCCGCCAGCATCACGGACAACAGGAAGCATCTTGTCAAGTTCCTCAACTCGAGCCTTGGTTGGGCGTTCAATGTCCAAGGGGGTTCCGTGAATGCTGAACTGATGCTTCGTGGGGATGAACGGGGCGCCCTTTGCCGCAGCAACCGTGTTTTCTGCCCAGGAGGTCAAGAATCCATCACATCCTGGCCCATCGGATACAGAGTGATGGATGGCCAGGCCGATGATAAGACCACCCCGAATGAAATTGAGCTGAAAGGCAGCAACAGCGATTCCCTCCTCATTGTTATCACCCAGGGGAGAGTGAAGCGGTTTGGCTGTGACAAACTCGGGGAGGAGCTGGCTGCCCTTGAGGGTACTCGCTGGGAACTATTTCTCGTCAGTATTATGTCTTTCCATAAGATTTTGGGATAGTCTTACATGTTTTTCAGCCAGTTCCTTGTAGCTAGGGAACTCCTCTTCTTCCAGTATATGCTTAACATGCAGGCTGGCTGTCGAGTCCCGCTTCCTAGCCACCCACATGGTCCCAGTAGTTACGTCCATCTCCAGGACGCCGCTCAGGATTGGGAACTGGGATAGTGTAAACTCCAGACCGGCCGTCATGTTGCGGACTGTCGTTTCGATGCTGATGTCATCTGGAAGGGCAAACACTTCGGCGACGGCGACGTAGATCTTGGGCATGATGTGACCCATGAGGGAGAGGGGATACCGCTCTGACTCTGGGGCTGATCTCCATCCTGAGGGGTGAAGACGAAGCTCAACTGGTGAGGGGCCGGTGGAAGACATTGCGGAGGAATGAAAAGTGTATGTATGATGTAAATATCTCTGCAAAGAGTGGCTTGTTGTTTATTGATACTGAAAATCACAACCCATTCCATTCTATGTATTTATACATCTTCACTGACTTACACCGGCGGACGAGGTTCCGGCCCGCCTCTCGCTGGTAACCTGACCCAGTGCCATGCAAAGATCAGAGTAACATTATGTGGCGTCTCAGTCCAGGCTAATAATAGCAAGGCAATTCGGAAGCATATTGATCCAGCCATGAAACCGCCGCAGAGCTAAAATCTGAGTAAGACGCTAGCTATCAATATGATCTCCCATCTTCGGCGGAGCGACGGCGGAAAAGATCTGTTTACTCCTTTCCACCTTTACACAACGTACCTACTCGGAGAATCTCCCGCCGACTATTCCCATTGTCGAGGCCTAATGGATCAAGAGAATACGCGCGCTAGCGAGACCGTTGGGTCTTCTGCGCAAAGGCGTCTCTTGCGCAAAGGCACTCATAGCTGCGTCGAATGTACGAGCCAGATTCGACTTCTCTGAATATTGTTGACCGTTTCTTCAGGCAAGAGGCGAAAGACAAGATGTTTCTTTGACAATCTCTCATCTGCCACCTGTGTGGGATGCCAACGCCGGGGCACGCGTTGCGTGGGCCAGGAATTTGTTGACATCGCTGCATCTAAACCGGAACAAGACCTGAAGACGGCAGAGAGGCTGGAGAGAATAGAGCAGATGCTTGCGAAGCTCACTGAGAAATTCCTCACCGACGGTCTAGGGGATGAGAACGACGTATCATTCAGCCAGTTGCATGTTCCGAAAGCAACGGCGGAAGACCGGAGTACCAGAGACGACTGGCAGGACATTGGTGACACTAGCCATGGAGACCCTATCCATCATGCAGTCACCGAAATAGCGTTGGTAAGTGGTCGCTCCATGCAGGGCTAGTCTTGTCCTGGTGAACTAACATCAATATAGAGAACGTCGGACAACACCACGATATCATGTCATCATGCCCTACCAGAATTTGCCGATACATGCCAAGTCCTCCATAGGGCATTACCATCTCAACATGATGTCAATCTTCTCTTCGGCTCCGGAAGAGCTGCCATTTATCTACAAGCACTCTGTAATTCATACAGAGAGCTGTTCGAGGAAGGCAACTCTGTATCAGCTGCCAAGCTGTCGATCCTCCCTCCAGTCACCGCCCACCCGGTGGTTCTCTCAAGAAAGCTATTGCAGCTCGCTCTATGCATACAGCAACTTGACCCCTCATTCAACCACGCTTCTCTGTATTTGGGTATTAGTACTGGCGAAGCTATGCACAAGTACTACTCTCTTGCTTCAAGCAAGGTGACCTGCCACGACGATCTCTTGGACTCACTCGAAGGACTCGAGTGTCTCATCTATGAAGGAGTCTACCTTGTCAACTGCGGTAACCTTCGTCGAGCTTTGGTAACTCTGCGCCGCGCTGCAACACTGGCTCAGTTCATGGGGATGCATCGCAAAGCCCCCCATACCGCACCAAAGCAGCATGATCCAGCCACTCGTGTCTCGGGAGATGTGTCCTGGGCACACATTGCTTATCTAGAGCGATACATCTCTCTTCTCCTCGGAATGTCGAGCTCCATCACTAATGCAAAGTTTGGATCCGAGGAGAAGAAGGTCGACGAGACAGACGCAGAGTGGTTCGAGAGGTTTCAGGTCGATATATGTGAGCAAATCATCAACAACAATCAGCGTGGCAACCATGACGATCTCGCCGCCACCCAGAAGATCGACGAGACCATGAACAGGATTGCTGATAGTATCCCAAGCAACTGGTGGGAACCACTGGAACTTCGCCCGGGCATGACTGGTGACGACTTGATGGCACTTGTGGTGAATGCGCAGATGCAGATCGTTCACTACAACCTCCTCACGGTTCTTCATCTACCATACCTCCTTCGCAAGACGCCCAGTCATCAGTACGACTACAACAAGACGGTTTGCACATACGCCAGCCGCGAGGTACTAAACAGGTACATCACCTTCAGGTCCATTGTCAGAATCGTCTTTTGCTGCCGTATTGTCGACTTTTGCGCCTTGACAGCCTCCCTGACTCTCCTCCTCGCTCACCTCGGCCGTGATGGTCGGGACTCGACATGGCTTCTGAAGCACCAGCGCCTTGGAGACCGGGCATTGGTAGAAAAGACGATAGAAACCCTAGATGAACTTAACCGGTTGAATGGGGACGAGTTGACGAGAGAGACGGCGAAGCTAGCGAGGCGGTTGTTGGTCCTCGAAGCGGATTCTGCGAAAAGCGGTGCTACTTATGCATGCGGCGTCGTGGATGAGGCTCAAAACGACAATGAAAATGGTCAAGGGCAACGTCCTTTTTACCTCAAAGTCCCATATTTCGGGACTGTCAAGATGGCGCCCCAAACCTCGTTTACTTCGCCCTTTCTCGAAGCCGCTGCTAGCACAGTCCAAACAGACAGCTCACATACAATTTCGTCAGCTATCTCCAGTGGATTAGCCTCCTACACATCTTCCGAGGAGCCTATACAGCTACCTGAGCACATCCTCGTCGGTGATGAGGGTTCAATGGTCCAGCAGACGGACCTAGATCTGTTCGATATTCCCATGCCAGATCTCATGGCTGATACGGGTGATTGGGCGTTCCAAGGAGTGGATACCGCCTTCTTTGATAGTTTGATGAGTTGTCAAATGTTGGATGAGTCGGGTTGGAACAACACCTGGTATAATGACAGTTAACATGGAAACGGCGTTTAACGGCTGCTGTTAAACAAGTCACCCTTCCTTCACTATAGAGCTTCTTTAGAGTATGTGCTTCATTTTTAACTATCTATCATGACTCTCGACACACCTTGCACATACAGTGCCAGCAACTTCCTCCTCACACTCCAATATCCGAACTGAGCGGAACGGGCCCTGCGCTCCCTGTTGCTCCCGTATCGTATCACCCATAATCTGAGCAAGGCCGAATGCAGGGTGATCGGAATCCCATCTCAACTTCTTGAGATTCGAAATCTCTCGATATGTTACAGTCGAACCGTGAATGACATCCATCTCTCGATCTTTTGCGTCCAGTTCATCGGCGAGCCCACACTTGCTCGCTAGTAGCTCCTTCGACGTCAGGCCCCCCTTGAAGCACTTTTGACATCTACCAACGCAGTAATCAACCAGATACAGCACTTCGAGGTCATTTTGGATGCAACAGCAAAAGTAAGCTATCGACATGGGGTCGAGTCCACCCGGCGACCACATCTCGGCAATATCGATAGCCAGCCGCCGGGCGGAAAAGAGGGACGATGCCATTTCGCCAGACCATTCGGCTTCAAGAACTCTCGAAATGTTGTTTCGGAAGAGAGGCCCATCTTCTTGTCTCACATCGTGACTGAGACCGAAACGTAGGTAAAGAACGTCGGCGTTGTTGTTATAGGACACCCGCTCTTTTTCTAAAGGTAGGTGAACGATACTGGGCCCTCCTGCTTGATCGCCACCGATTCTGGCTTTGACCGCGCTTGATGAGTCGATTGTTGTTGTTGATAAGATGTTGGCTATCTTATAGATGGAGGGGTCGCTTCTGAAAGTTGTCGAGGTAGCCCCAAGACAGTGTGTGGGCGTGACATTGAGGCTGCTGAGAAAGGTGTGCTCGGTACGTGTATCCTCGTCTACTATCTCTCTAGAAGGGGTTTTATCAGAACTGGAGATGTCTTGAAAGCAGACGTCGAAGATGTGTATGCCAGGTCTGGGTAAACTCGCGTCCCAGATCTTGAGTTGCAGTTCGGCTGGCAGTTGGGGGAAAAGAGTAAACATATTCAGTCATGAGTTGATCTCTGATGACCTTGAACTTGATGAATTACTTTAAAGCAGAATATTTAACAAGTCATATAAAATAGATTATTGGGGAGGGGTGGGTTGATATAACGAGAGGCTCTCGACTGTCTGCTTGCTTCGGCGGAGAAAGCGCCGCGCTGGTCCGAAGCTTGCTCACGCCACCGCAAATAGTTAGATTGCGCGAGGCAGCTGATCTACCGGCATAGTAATGCTTCTAATTAGAGCCCCAGTTCGATGCAACCTAAAGAAGAAAGACATGGTTCTTAGGGAGCCAACTAAGTCATTCAACGGCTGTACTGCGATTCATGACTCCATCACCGGCGACCATAGCCATGTGAGCCACTCACTTTTAGCCCCCCACCGGTGCCCGATATGAGCCCTCGACAAAACTATTATTGGCCTTTCATATACACACTACCTCCGAGACCATCTAACAGTCTGCAGTCTGCTCAAGAGAACTTGGCTGAATCGCAATGGAACGCGTGCCCATGTGGCAGCACCGAAACAAACAGTTAGCTGCTTTTTTGTGCGAAAAGGAAAATAATCCTTCTATTATCTATACTTTAAATATTTAAAAAGTCATGACAGCTCTAAAATGTTAAAAACCCGTAGTCCTCTTCACGCATAAAAACAGAATCTGACTCTACCAGAACTCCAAATACAGAGATTTAATACGACACTTGAGACACCAAATGACGGTTTGGAAAGATTTCAGCTAGCTTCTTTATATTGAATTCAACTTAAGTATGTAACGACTGTATTCAGTTGTGTGCAACTTGATCTGTTACGGCAAAAAGCCTCCCATCCCCTGCCAGGGATTCCATCTTGAGATGCCTCGCCGAGAATGGAGCCAACGATCCAACCCCAGCTACTCATCTCTTATATATCGGGGATCTTCTTGATCCATTTCTGGCCTTGCTCTTTATCTACGAGAATTCGGCGCAGTTCTTCTGTCCCTTCTCGCAAATCATCTAACCAAGATATTAGCCTCGTTGACTCTAACACAGTAAAAGATTAGGGAAGTCTTGCCGAGGTGAAAGCATCGTTGCATCTGTTCATGAAGCAGGGGCCCTTCTGGCAGTCGAGATAGCAAGGAAAGTTCCTGACTTCGATGCCGCCCTCGCAAATGTCAACACCGCAAGCGGCGTTGGCGCTGGTGGCAGAAAGAACAGCGAGGAAGGCGCTGGCAAACTTCATTTTGATAAGGCGTGTAGTGGTGAGTGGCTTTTGGTAAAGATGTAATTCTCGGTCGCCTTGAAAGTGTTGTTTGAGATGAAAGAATGATGTCTCCAAGTGAGAGAAAGCCGTCTCTTAAATAGATATCTGGACTCGAACGAGGCTGTGCAAAGACTTCAAGAGAAGTTATCTCTTTCAGTTACATCATCCACGTGCACCCTTGGATGAGAACGCCGATATCCATTCATGACCGACGACCCGGCCTCCAAACGGCCCTTCAGCTGTGTGAGAGTAAGGCTGTCTCAGCTTTCTGTCAACTTGGCACTGGCGATCCTAAGCTTACCAGTTCTTCGTGTGCTCATTCTCGGCCACCAATGGCTAGGTTCATTAATCGCGGCGCACTTGAGTTACCTGGATCTACATTATGCATGGCGCCGCATTTATCTGTCTCTAGTATCTCTCTCCATTATTCAGAGCCAAGCCTCAACGCAATTTAGAAGATCATTACTGCAGCCGGTATCCGGGTTAATTTATTATAAGCTTACCTGAAACACAAAGCGCACGATACTCTTACATGGCTGCTGGGCGCTCCAATTTGCTTAATACAGCTGACTGACGCGTCTGTTCCCCATCTCGTATGTCGATCTGTACATTCAGTCAGACAACATGACGTCCAAACCCACAATGGCGTTCTTGGCTTCAGAGACCCCGTCTCAGTCAGCCTTAACTCTTCCACCAAGACTAATATTGGACCCTTGGTTGGCAGATTGGGCCACGGTGTTAGCGTTGGAATTTCACGCTACGAAGTATTGATATTATGTTCTTTGTTATTATTGAAGCCCGGCCCTTGATGGGATAACTGAGAAATTAGATCGTTGATAGATTGGTCTAAATCTTCTAAGCATTATAGACTAGCATTACATCGCTGCATGCAGACCGCCTCGGTCGTGTGGCAGCTTATAACAACCAAGCTTGTTTCTTGGCCTTGAGTAAAAGAGGTTTGCTATTTCTATGACTGCCTTGGCCCCGTAAACTGGCCGCGGTACCTTGTCTCGGCCTTAGCATTGTTATACCAATATCTAGAAGCTGATCTCGTATCCAATATAGTCTTCATATCGCTTAGCATGCTTTCTTCTTCCTAGGTCTATCGCCGCCGTAACTGTTGAGCTTCCGGTGCTATATTGAACGGGGATGACGATAGACCCTCAAAAGCCTCACGCGGGGAAAGAGAAAAATGGCGCAAATATGTGTCTATTCTTGGTTTTAATGGATGGCCTCATTTCCTTACTCGATTTTTAACCGACTGCAACCATTTAAGTAAACGAACGCAAGTGAATGGTTGAGAGTAGCCGGAATGCAGCCACCGAGAAAGCCATTACTCGGCATTTTGTATTCATTGGCTCAATCTACAAAGGCAGGCTGTGGTCGCCTTTATGAGAACATGACTGTTGGCTCAGTCGGCAGACCGGGATTGGCCCAACTGATGTTTCTGGTATTCGGATTCAATGAGAAAATATTGAAATCGGCACGGGTGAAGGAGAATGAACTACTGAATTCCTGTGAGGTAGGCAGGCTTACGCTTAGCAAATCGCCCGGCTCGGATACATGTTAATCAACCTGTCCATCGAATGCCACATCTTACTTCTATTAGCCCCAGCTAATCAGTGCAACTAATTACTTCTCGAAAAGGCCCACGCAGATAGCAATTGCTCCTGCGAGTTGTGCTGATCCTCCCTCTTCTAGCCTGAACGACCAGCTAGCTGGCGACGTGTCGGCGGCTGCAAGTGACATGCACGCTTGACAGATGCAGCAGCCACTTTCAGCCAGCAGCACGCATTCACAGACCTTTATCCCTCCTTCAGTCGGTGGAAATATGTCGGCAGAGCCAATGCCTGTCACAGCGAAGTATACTTCACTGCACAGGCGGCAAGATCGGTGAAAAGCTGAAGTTCGCCGCTCCACCTGCCAAGCAAAGTGTTTGTCAAACAGGCTGCCTAGATGAAATATTTAAAGCCTGATTTTCTGCTGACGGTTGTTCGGGAGCACGATCCTCCAGTTCATTTTCTACCCAGATATCCTCTGGGATAAACCTCCTCCTTGTGAACGGGAGCTCCCCCTTCATTATTTTACGAATCATTGAGCGACCAAAGTCGTCTCTCTTAGGCCTATTCAGCAATGGTCCAGTGCATGCAATGGCGTTGGGCCATGGTCGCCGTGCTGTTTGCTGGTGTCTATGGGGACTCTCTGGATGATTTTACCAACAATCTTTTCACCGACTTAGCCCCGTCAGTAATGAGAATACCTGTGTAGCCCAGACACTTACTAAGTCCTCTTCAGAATCCTTACACTCCTTGGAGAGCGCGTCACCATGCAATTCATGAGCCAATCTCTGGGCTGGTCCGATTGCCTCGTACTGGCCGTAGCTCCTCTGGGCATTATCACAATCTTGGTCAGTGCCATCAGAGTAGGCGGGCCTATGTGGCTGAAAGCCGTTGTCGGTCGCGCAAAGGAGAATACAGCCGCCGCAGAGATGGAAGTAATGTCATCGACATCCCAGGAAGTATGTGAGCTCTACAACGGCGAGAGCATCATTCGGTGTCTAGGTACGGCACCTGTCTGGGAGTACATCTGTTTAGTTCCTGAAGACTACGACCCTCAGAAAAAGCGGTTGGTGCGGTATATGACTCTTGAAGATGCCACCAACAAACCCGAGTTGTTACTATCTAAACAGCAAGGCGGCTCCCTATTCTTACTTGCTTGGAAGAAATTCAAAGCATGGGCTGAATCAACCTGGTGTTGGAATTCATCTGACCAAGTTGGCAAGAAAGGATCTACACCAACGGCGGATGGAGACACCGGTACACCTGCGACTGCTAGTGTCGCCAACGAACCGGACCCTCAGCCAAGAAGATTCAGATCCTTCTTTGGTCCTGGTATGTCATCTACTGCCTTTTTCCTAATTAATTTTGACTGCGACGGTATCAATGACTGATTATCACAGAGGAGACTCGATCCCCACCGAACGGAGACGATATAGAGCAGGGGGGCCTGAACAATCACTCACCAGAGCGTCAACAACCACTGCCTCAACCACCGTCGATAGTCCAACAGTCCCGTGGAGTCCAACCCGGGATCAAAGACTCGTGTGTTACAGTCATCTGTGACGCCAGCCCAGAAGCCCCCAACATATCACTGAATTTGCAGGATATCCAGAGTCGAAAGGGAATCAGACTGGCCGCATCGGTTGGCGTGATCCTGCAGACAGCCGTCCTGGTGTTTTTTGGTATCATGACCCATCACCCCAAAGCCAAAACAATCTTCCAGAAGGATGACCAGCCTGTTGTGCCCTACGCTTTTCCCCTCGCAACCGGTGGCACTGTGTTACTGGTGCTCGGTTTGTTTGTTTGCGCTCTCGTTGTCGAAAGCAGCACGACGGAAACAACCTATGAGGCAAGGGAGGGTTACAAAATTCAAATCCATTGGCTTCAGCAAGGTCAAACCGTCAGCGACCAAGTTTTTCAATCATTTGCGATATCGCCATCCAAATCTCTGCGTCTCACAAGCATCACCAAGTCCAGTCGAGATATCAGTCTTCAGAGAGACTCGCAAGAAAACAAACATAGGGGTTTACAAACGACAACAATAGCTGGTGTCACCATCAGCTTTCTTGGCTTCATCATCCAGTTTGTCGGTCTCAGAGCCATGAACTCAGCTGCGGCGCTAGCACAGTTGGCTGCAGTCGGGATTATGACCGTATGGCGAGCACTGGTTCGGCCGGGCTTTGCGAGTTCCTTTGAGAAAGACAGGCTTCTACCGGACTTTGAGCTAGACTGGTTTGCCTGGGAGCTGATGACCCTAGGCAGTGTAGAAAAAGGGGGGTCCGGGGCTTCGACATCTAATCAACCACCGAACACGGGAGACGCCAAGGAGCAAGACGCGACTCCAAGGTCTTGGACCGTTGTCACTGGCCAGGAAACTGAGCGCAAGAAGTTCGAGTGGGTTACCAGGAGAGAAAGCGTTGAAGGGCCAATCTCAGAGGCTCAAGGTATTCTGACCGCGCGGAGAGAGCTCGCCAAGCTTGCCAAGTCCAAAGGCAAAACAGCTCCGGGGGCCATCAACCTTGCACTGGCAATCGAGAAGGCTTTGGAGGTTTTGTTTCCACATGGCCCTAGCGAAGAGGGGGATGGGTACTGGATATGGCCCGTCAACGTCTCCATCGCCTCGCCGTCTTTCCCCAAGGGATCAGAACGGGGAACATATGTGTGGTTTGATTTGCGCTACAAGGATGGATCCTGGAAGATATTGGCACACGGGCTTGATGCAGCCTTGTCGCTTTGGGTGTACACCATTCGACAGCAAGAAAGGGAACAACAGTTGAAGAGTGAGAAGCGCATGCACGCGAATCAGGAAAACGACGAGGACGCGTGGCTTCGCCGCACGATTGAGAAACCCAGTCTACGATTGTTTGGCCCGGAAGAGAATGGGATGAAACGGCAGCTACTTCGCGACCTCAGCTTATGGGTACCAGGGAGCTCTGAATCTCTCTTGGAGGTCAGGGAACATTCTCAAGAAACACCGCAATCCAATACCAGGCGCATTCACAAAAGCAGAGTGGTCGGCTGCATGCCCTCTGTACTTGAAAATTCCGCCGGGGGTAACGGTGGCGTGGCTGGGGATCGCAATTTCGAAATCTTGAGTCCTACGAGGGAAGATCAAGCCTCCAAGAGGTGGAAGACAAGAGACCATACCTCCGACGCTGGCACGGGAAGAGGAGACACCATCCTGGCGATTGAGACGCACGACTCGATAGAGAATCTTTTTGTAAAGGATATGCTCTACTCTTTCATGTTTTCGGCCGCCAAAACATTGCAAGCGTCTCGTGCATCCATCACGGGGAAAACCGAGTTACGAACAACTGCTGCAACCGATCGACGGAATCAAGAGGCCGAGTTCCTCTGGAACCAAGACTTGTCAAATCTGTCGGAGACCTTTAGCTCTCTCGGTTTTGGATCTGACCGTGAGGCCCTTAGTAGCATCATCTCGCCCCTCAGCATGGCTCAGATTCTACCGTTTCCACACGCCTTGTTCGACTCAGTGCGTGAGAAGGCTGGAGAACTATGCAGAGAAGGAGATATGCATGGTGCAGCCAAGATCTACAAATTGTTCTTGAAAAAGGCAAAGGATTATGAATCAGGAAAAACAGGTATTTGGGAATGTGCTTTCGCACTTCTTAGGGGCCTGCTGAAGAATGTCGAGAGCCAACTTGAAGAGCTAGAATATGGGGGCCTTCAGCATTTCACAGCCTTACAGAAGCTTCAGGATGGCCTTGAGGGCTGCCTCGATTACCCAAAACCACAGAACAGTGTCTTCAATGACCTCGAAACACTTTTCGCCGACCCAAAAGTCGAGACGAGACAACGTCTAGGCAGCCCCACCAGCGACGTTTCTTGGTTGGATGAGATACTACTGTCAAGGATGGAGCTTAGGAGCAAAGCGAACAAAAGGGACATGTGTGGCCGTGTCAGACTTCACTATGCCGCAATGAAGGGCGCGATGTCCGATTTGTTCTATTTGTTCTCGAACAACGTACCTCACAAGCCAATTGACGAACTTTTGGACCTGAACGCTAAGGACTACCATGGATACACAGCTTTGCACTATTCCTGCAAGTACGGCACTGATGAATCCGTGCGCAGTTTACTGGGAGCCGGTGCAGAGCTCGATATTCAAGCGTCTGATGGGATGTACCCCATGCATTTAGCAGTCCGTTGGGGAAGAGTTGATGTAGTCAAGAGGGTCCTTGAGTTGATGGGGCGCCCTGATCGCAAAGAACAATCTGAGAAATCGGATGCTCTCTGGGGGGCGAGAGACTACGGTGGCCGTATTCCCTTACACTGGGCTGTGATTAGAGGTGAAAGAGAGATCATAGGGCTGCTGAAAGCTAACATCGACGTGGCAGACGATCAAGGCTGGACGTCACTTCATCTGATTGTTCTGTACTACAAATGGGATATCTTTCCCATTGTGTGTGAGTTATCCGCGGACATCAACAAGACGGACAATAACGAACATACGGCCTTGTCACTGGCCTGTGACGAGGGGAGATGGGAAGTTGCGGAGTGGCTGATCGACAAGGGCGCGGATGTCCATCTGAAGGGCGGTATAGGTCGTACAGTGCTAGGGCTTGCTGCCGCACGAGGAGCGGGAAAAGATCTGGTTCAGACACTCCTTAGAATGGAGTTTTCTGTTGAAGAGCGGGTTGAGGCGTTACGAGCCCGGAAGATTTATCATCCGGGGGGAGAGGACGATGTAATAAAGTGTCTTGAGGAGAGTTTAGAGCAGAGTGATGCTCAACGAGCGGATGTGGACACTAGGGATATTCGTACTGCCTTCGAGATACATAGCATCGAGAGAAGATATAAAAAGACGATGGAATGGAGAGAGAATGAGCGCTAGGGAGGCAGGGGAAAGCAGGTGTTAGTTTCGGGAGCCCCCGAATAGGGAAATGACAACTCAGCCCCGTTAAGAAGCCGTGGTCACACACTCCGCCCGCTCCGGAACCAATCCGAGAGCCATCTATGCCGAAGTGCTCTAGAACCCAAAAGTCAACCCAGGTAGAACCTCGATAGTGCGCGGGCTGTCCTTATCTCCAAGAAGTGTGATATGGATATGTCGCTTCTGATCTTGACTCTTGCCCAACAAAAGCTGATGCTTTCCTTCAGTTGAACCAGAGTGCACAACAAAAGACCACGCTTTCCCATCAGCGCCCGTGTCTGAAGCAGGCCCATGGATTCCATCGTAGATACCAGCGATAACATCCAACTCCGACTCAGAGACCGTGACAGAGACTTGTGAAACTCCAAGCGCCCCTGAGGGGTGCTTCGTCGAGGAAGCACCATCTTCGCCTTGGTATGGAACCCTAAGATGTCGCGGTGTTCGGTCAAGGCACCAAAAAGGAGCCGTCCCAGGATGAAGAGGGTCGCCGGAAGAACCTTGGGCTGATGCAACAGACCACTTCAACTCGACTCCATCAGGGCGGATACGTCCACCCGCAACAGGGTCCCGATAAGTAGCTCCAGAGGTAGCATCCTTGACCCGTTTCTGGATCACGGCAAAGTCCTTTTCGTCAGGGAGAGTGTGTGCCCAGTCAATGATGGTGCCCTCTTCCAGTTCGCCCCATCGGTGCGACTTCCGCCTCTCGAGGTCCAAGCCTTGTTGAAATGCGATGAGCTCAATATACACACCATCAGAGAATAAGATCAGCTTGTTAAGTGTGCGTCCGTCAGCGTGAGTGCCGCCGTCGATGACTGTGAGAGCACCTTCAAGGCGCTTTGGCAACTCTTGCAGGGTTTCGTAGGAGACCAGGATGACGATGTGGTCAAGAATTGGCCGCACAGAAGTATTGTCTGTCATTTTAAAGACGCTCAGATTGATGATAAAGCTTGTTGAAAGAAATTGTTGAGGGGAAAGACGCTGGATAAACCACGCAGATGCTTGGCTGTCGATATTTATTTGAAAGCCAATTGCGTGATCAGGATGTGGATTACGTCACGGAACAAGTCATGACGGGTCGCCGAACTCGGAGGAAGAGTCCCAAATTGAAATCGAGAAAATAAGAGATAATTACAGGTGATGCGCGCAGAATAGGCCATCTGACAAGAATGATGTTGCGATGCTGTTCCCAGCTACCAATGAGTGGCGTTCAATGTGCCTTAAAAGTGCTCAAGAAGCACCAACCAGGGCGCTTGTCTTTCCCCTCAGTGCCCTCGCAGACTAAAAGTATTCCCGTCTAGAATAAGGAAAAGACTAAGTTAGCATTGAGGAGTAAAGGGTCAAATTCCATCTTTATTTGGTTGAGGAGCTCCTGGGCCAATGCCCCCAACAGCCCGCCATCAGTTCTCATCCTCCACATAACTCGAATGCCCCTTTCCCTTCCTTCCCATAACTGCCAACCCCTCTCCATTCCCTCCTTGCATCACCTCCATACCCATGACCCTCTCGTAGAAAGGCACGGATCGTTCCCAGTCCCCCGTGAACAGCAGGCTCCGTCTCAGATACGGCATCGCCTGGATGACCTCCTGGATGCTCTTCAACAACCAAGTTCCAAGCCCTTGCCCCTGATACTTGGGGTCAACCCACACATCAGTGAGGTATATAAATGTGACATAGTCGGTGATGCAGCGGGCAATGCCGATGAATTGAGGCTGTGTAGAGGAGGTTGCCTCGTAGGATGGGGACTGCCCATACAAGCCAAAGCAGAGCGAGCTTTCTAGCATTTCGCGCATAGCCTCTACGGGAAGTGGCTTGGCCCAGTAGAGTTCATCAGAGGCAAATACTTCTTGTAGTTTCTGAATCGGCAGTAGGGTACGATCCGTTGATATGAGGTACGGGCCCTTGGTCCACGTCCGGTCTTGAAGTTGTTGTTTGATCGATAGCGCCATATTGGATAGAAAGGATACAGTCATGAAAGTGAGAAGAGAGGCAACTGTAACGTTGCCGGACGGTGAAGCTCGTCATCTCCCACTCGGTCATAATATCGGCCCGTCAAGTCGTGCGGGGTTTTCAGTTCTTGAGAACAAGATAGGATGGAAACGTAATACAAAGATGAGTCAACGCTTTCGCTTAGAACAATGATGGGGAACTCATAAACCAAACAAGTTGTCGGCAAGGGCACAACATAGATGGGCCACTGTGCTAATGCTCCACCAAAGCAAGTTCTCTTCAACAGAGGTGTCAATTCATAACTACCTCAGTACGGGAGAAAGCTGATTGAACAACTTTATGCAACTACCCCGCAAAAGGAAGGTCTTAGATGCGGTGACAAGGGTCAATGTTGAGATCCCGGTTCAAATCACAGTTGGAGTTGAACACCTCCGGCACGTGTCACGTTTGATGCCTCGGCCTACAGAACTCCCAATGAACCACCACACAGCAACGCAAGTCTGTCCAAAGTAACCTTTTGCTCATACCCATAAGTCATTAAAATTAAGCATGTCTAATAATGTCGTAAAGAAGAGTAATTACAGGCCATCTTAGATTCTCGTGCCTCGTGCTTTTCACTCATATCTATCCCCTCAATGAAGAATACGTCTTGATAGCCTTCTCAAAGCTCTCACCAATTCCCTTGACCAATTCCTTAGCGTTTGCTTGAAGCTCATCGGGAACCTTGTCGATGACAGCGTCTGAAAAGTCCTCGGTCAAATCCCTCTGCAGCTCCAAGTTCAAGAGGATGACGGGGCGGAGAAGCAGCCTGTCAAAGTCGGGCTTGGCCCTGATGACCGTCTCGAGGGTCATGTTGACTTGAGAGCCCAGCTTGGTGGTGGCCTGGGCAACTTGAATCGTCTCGTCGACCGACAATGGGCGAGACACGCGGGCTGTCTTGGTGCCGTTGTGGATTTCGGCAAGGAGGATGGTGGACTTTGTGATGATGGGTAGAGTGCCGATGAGGGTCTTGGGCCAGTCGGCAATGGTCTTGTTCAGGGACAGGGTAGCGTTTCCGATGTCGTTTATGGCAGCGATGATGGTGGCTCCGGAAGCGAGAGCGCTGCCCGCGAGGGCCAAGACGGGGAGGATGCTCAGACGCATGATGGACTCAGTTTAACGAGAGATCTGGTACTGATTCTGAAAGGCTTGGCCAGATTCTTTTTTCTTCCGCTATTCCCATCTACTTATACCGTCTTTCTCGCCCTTCACGTGCCAAGTGTCAGCCTTTCAACTCCGAAAGCTGAGTTGGCGGCCTCGTGTAATCACAACCGTCTCCCCGCATCTATCCTCAATCAGGAACTCTGCCCCGAGATCACAGCATCCAGATTAAATGACTCCCTCTCCCCATGGGGAAACCCCTCGGGCACTTCCCGGCACTCAATGGTTCCTTTGCTCGTGGAGGCTGGGAAATCTTGAATAGATGCGGGGGGGATCGCCAATTACGGGGACAATCGACAGGGGTGACGGCATTCTGGGCCGCGGTACAACATTTGACTTGCTCTTGGAGCAGATGCATGTGGAATTGGTTGTGAGAGGATGAGGTTTTAATGGGAGATGACAGCTGCGCCGCAGGTGACAGAAGGATTTTGGTGTGGCGATGTTGTCCAACATGGTGTGCTGCTACTCACGTTTATCTCATGTGCATGCATAACTTGGCCTTGACACCGATGGCGAATCATGCACGATGCATTCATATCCCCCTGGACCTAGAAAAGCTTGTGTTTGTGCTTTGCAGGGCTGTCGAGAAGCTTTGTTTCACAGACCACTTTGACGATCAAGCCAAGCCAAGCCGGGAAGTCCCAACAACTCTTTCTGGATCTCTTGGCAAGGCCACATGCCAAGTTCCAAGTTCCCAGCGAATTATAATTCTGTCAATTCGTACATATGCTGCACTTTCCACATGTCAACGTCCTCTTTAGTCTCTCTGTACCTCTGCCCATGTGGGCAGTAAGCAGTAACCCACATGGCGTAGTGCAGGTCAACGTCAGAGCTAGTGAGCGACTATAGACAAAATTGAGCTATCTCGACAACTCCAATATATAATCACTCTGCGACAATCAACACCAAACAATACGCTCCCCATCCATCAATACTCTTCACCTTGAGGCGCATTACTCGGAATCGCCCTCTTAGTCACCAAGAAGCAATGGCATCATCTGATTGGCCAACATCCTTGACCATGCAGCTACCTGTTGGCCCGCGACCAACACCTCAGTTTGTCCTTCCCCTCACTTGACCCATTTCCCACGCGTTGTGGCTGTTTGCGTTGCAGAAGAGAGCATCCACAACTTGAATACCATCCCTCAGGCGAACCAGCCTCTGTCTTTCAAGATGGCCGATGAGACAGAGCCCTCAGCCCACCGCACAGGGACCAAGTCTCCCACAGAGCCTGGCTCCTCTCCGCCTGGCAATGACGCACCACTGGAGGCTGATGATAACCCCGCCGAGGACGGTGACTCTGCCTTTGGGTCCGAGCCTGCCAGTTCAACTACCTCGATTACTTCGAGTATTCTAGAGTATCGAACTGTACACGGAAGAAGATACCATTCTGACAGAGGAGATGCCGCGTACTGGTATGCAAGCCACCAGTGACAGATGCTGGGCCAACTGACAACAATGATTAAAGGGCACCCAACGATGAGAAGCAGAACGAGTCTATGGATATCAAGTAGGTTCCGAAAGCTGTGAATCAGGGGGTATCGCTGATCAAGTCCCCAGCCACCATCAGCTCACCTTGGTTCTTGGGGGTAAACTGTACCTCTCGCCCTTGAAACAGGACATTCAAGTTTGTGCCAGATACTCTCCTTTCACAGACCTATGGTCTAATTGCGCCTACAGCGTGTCCTTGACGTCGGTACTGGAACAGGTAAGCACATCTGCTCTTGCCAAGCAATCAACCACTTGCTAAGATTTCACGCCAGGAATCTGGGCTATGTATGAGTCCACATGTCATGAAACCTAAGAGAGTATTAACCCAGGTCACAGTGACTTTGCTGATGAGTTTCCGAATGCCGAGGTGACGGGCACAGATATTTCTGTCATCCAGCCCCAATGGGTTCCTCCCAACCTCAAATTGTAAGAGGCCCATTCGCCTTTCAACAAAAGATGCGCCTAATATCCTCGAGTGAAATAGAAGACTGTACGCAAACCTGGACTTTTGACGAAAACTCGATCGATTACGTGCACATGCGATATCTCATCGGGAGCATCAAGGATTGGCCGGCTCTGATGAAGGAAGCCTTTCGAGTCTGCAAGCCGGGTGGCTATGTCGAGAACTACGAGGGCTCACCTGATATGGAGAGCGATGACGATACCGTCCCTAAGGACAGTGCCATGGCTGATTGGGGTCCCATCTTCAAGGAGGCTGGAGCCAAGATCAGTCGTCCGTTCACCATCTTACATGAGGATCTTGCGCGCAAGGCCATGGAGGAAGCCGGGTTCGTGGACATTGAATCGAGAGACTTCAAGGTACGTCTAATGAGATGGCATCTCAATCAACGGAAATTGATCTGCTGACCTTTTCAGGCTCCTGTTGGTGCTTGGCCAAAAGACAAGAACATGCGCGAAATCGGACAGTTTGCCCAAGTAGCGCTTGAGCAGGACATTGAGGGCTACGTCCTTGGAGTCGCTGGTTTGGCACGCGGATGGTCCAAAGATGAGGTAGCGGTCTACTGCGCCAGGCTTCGTCGAGAAATCAGGTCGCTGAAGCAGCACGCGTATTATCGCATCCGCGTTGTTTACGGCCGAAAGCCGGAATGAGGAGGAGGTTGCGTAAGCCGTGGCGAGATCAGCCCTTTTGTACGACTGTCTAGGACGATCTTGAGGCACGGGACATGCACGATGACGCAGTGTAACCCAGATCGAGGCCTTGGATGTGTTAGGCACAAGGGATGCCCGGTATGGTTGAACAAGATGCTCGGCACCCGACGGCAGTTAGTGGCTGAGGGAACCTTGGGGGAACCGAGTAGCCAGGCGCGAGTAGATGGTGTGGCAGCGTCCAATAAGAACTGAAATTTCCGCTCCTGAACCGTTGTCGCTCCTGAACCGTTGTCAACGCTCATTTTCAAGCTGTCTTGTGACAACAGAGGGTGTCGAGACGTTGAACTTTGAGAACCAGGCGTGAACGTTTGCGCCACAGCTTGACGCGCTTGCTTGCCTCTGCGGCGTTAGCATTGTCAGTCTAGGCGCCGCCTGTGGCCTTTCTCGAACTGGTGACTGCGGTCTCGAAGATGTTGAAGAGAGCCCAGCTGTCATGATCGTAGTCAATAAGTCAAGCCTGGCCATGGGTTTTATTCTGGTGACACATTGCCATGGCTTCTGGTTTTCTCCATCTACGGGCGCAGAATGTCGTGTTGCAACCACGTTGAAGGTGGCATCAAGGTAATTACATGGTGGGTAATGCAATAAAAATTTATGGTGATGTGATGAGTTGATGTTACCCTGATTCATCTAAAACTGGGGTTACCAGATCCTTCTATCAAACGCAAACAGTAGGAGTGGTTGTTTATTCTGACATCGCGGTCCTTTTGAAGTTAAGCACAGATAAGACGGGTCAGATTGTGCCGGGGGCAACTGAACGCAACGTTGTCAAAGTAAGCAGGTCAGCCAAGGAGATCCATCACAAAGCCGCCCTGGCTTATCTACTACCGTGACTGCATACCGAAAGAACCGCACCTCGGCAAAGAATCTCGTTTGCATGATCCGTCAGCATCTGTCGAGATTAATCTGCAGAAAATGGCCCTGTTTAGGGTAACTCGCGCGAAGAGCAAAAAAACCTGATTTGATTCGGCTGATCGACAACCTCTGACAAACCGCAAACGGCCTAGTGGGGCCCGTTAGTTTCAGGCAGGGAAAAGGAGAACCTGGCGAACTTTGGTGACCCAGCGAGGGTTAGCGGGGATACTCAGTTTGAAACTATCGAAGGATTCAGTCTCTCAGCTGGGCAATAGTCTTGAGCGCCATCAGCCCCTAGTCGCATAAAAAGTAAGGTCGGTAATGAAGCAGAGTGGACAATGGAGTCGAGTCCCTCGGCAGGGATTAGGGTGAGGTGAGAGAGAGCGAAAAATGTCAGGGGAATGGAGGGAGAAAGGCTGCTCAGACCACACCCGCTTGAAATGACGCAAGGTTGTCATGGCCCGTCTCTCCGGCCTCTTTGCCTCGTTGGTACTAGGGCTCTTGCAACCTTAATCCTTTCAAGCTTTTTTCCTGCCCGGCCTGGGCAGCTCTGACGCTCCCGAGCTCCGACCGACCAAGCGAGTTGTCCTCGGGAACACACGTTGACAAGAACAAGAAGAGGGATTGCACAAGACAAGCTGCCAACAGAACCAGGCACCACGCCTCTCCACCAAATCAGACCTCCTGTGGCTGAAGACTAGCTAGTCAAGTCACATTTTCAGCTCGCTTCGGACTTCAGAGATTGGTTGCGTCCAGATGCGTTAGGGGGGGCATGCTTTGCCATGGCGTTCCTCTAGACCCAGCAATGGATGCGATCCACCAGGGCTGCCACCATCGATCAGGTCCCTCTCCTTGGCATCATCTTTAGCCCCGCGGCTCGAAGGAAAACACCTGAACAAGAGAAGAATGAGTCCGTGTGATGAAGGGCGTCTGACAGCAAAGGACCCCTATTTTTCCATCACTCCAAGTCGTCAACAGTCGGCACGTCTCTCGCCTCTCGCTCGCTGATCTCTCCCTCTGGGGTCCACTACAGCACCCATCCATCCCACTGTTACTGTGGACCCCCCTCGAGGGTCATCCCAATTCACATTGCCGATCAGGGGGGGGGGCATAACCGGGAGAGGCAGGCAGTGAGTGAGCGTGAGGCGCGTGTGTGTGCCAGTGTGTGCATGTGTGTTCTATATGAGGAAACCAAGTTTCGATTTTCCCGTATCCAAGCCACCGATCGCCTTCTTGCTGTTCTGTCATCATCTTTTTCTTGCTTCATCCATCTCTTCTTTCCTTGCCGTGTCTTGTCTCTCGCTCTTGTCGGTAAAGACGGTATATCCGGATTAATCCACCAGATGCGACCGTCTTCTTTTTCGACATAACGTTACCTATACACTCGCTCTTTTGCCGTTTCTCGGCGTACAATCATTTGATCCATCGACGACTCTCGTTAAATCCACGCGCGCTTGTTGGACACGGTCGCCATGCTCGCCGCCATTCAATCCTCGGGCGTCGCCCTTGGTCGCATTCTGCCCTTGGCTGTGACGCTGGTCGTCATCCTGGGCATTGTCATCAATCAGCTCAACCTCAGCGACGACCCTTATCGATGCAACGCCCTCCTTCACGAGGGTAGTTGGCTGAATGCGCCCGATAACAATGGCAGCAGGGCGCCTTTCACTAACTGGCAGCCCAAGGGCTGCATGCTGCACAAGTACAAGAAGGAGGAGATTGCCGACTGCATGGAGGGACGACACATGCTATTCTTTGGCGATTCGACCACGCGACAGATCTTTTATGGAATGGCCCGGCTGGTAAGTTCACGATAAGAGGTCATCAAGCTGTTCGGCTCGACAGTCGCATCACGTGATCACAGGCAATCAACAAGCGATCCGACAGCTAACTGGAATGCTTCTCTGCAGCTCGACGTCGACAAAGCCAACGATGCGCGAAAGAACAGCAACAAGCATGGCATCCACGACATGGACTTTGGCGGAGTCCGTCTGGTCCAGGTCTGGGATCCCCTCATGAAGCCTGGCAACGCCACCGACATGATCGAGGATCAGCTCGCCCTGTACCGCCAGGAGAGGCTCAACCCATTGCCCGTCGAGAAGCAAAAGGCCCCGGCCTTTGTCTTTATGGGCGTTGGAATCTGGTTCGCCGCCCGATTCGAGGAGGGTGTCTCGCTCGAAAAGTTCAAGACAACCTTCCAGAACGTCTCAGCCATCGTCCAGAACAAGGACTTTGCTCCCTTCGGCTACCGACCCATGGACCCTCGCGATGGTATCGGTTCCGAGATGTTCCTCGCGCCCGTGGCGCCGCCCTTCTACGACGAGATGCCCGATTACCGCAAGACTGGCATTGCCTCGAACCCTGGCGAGATCGAAGCCATCGACGATTACCTCGAGACGATGGAAGAAACTTCCGGCATCCCTATGCTCTGGTCATACCCTGCCCTTTCGCAAGATCAGATGGGCGTCATGCAGGACCTCGAGAACGGCTTCCACGTTATCGATTCGGTCTCCGAGATGAAGGCCCAGATCCTCCTCAACCTGCGATGCAACGCCAAGATCGACGCCAAGAAGGGATACCCCTACGACCGCACTTGCTGCACCGACTATGGCCCCAAGTCTTGGATTCAAATCGTCATTGTTGGCCTCGGTATCCTCTATATCGGCGCTGCTGCTCTGGTCGAGATCCTCGCCCTCATGTCCAAGCAGGTCCCCAAGCTGTCCATCTTCAATGCCGACGTTGCCACCTTCGTGACCGGCCTCCTCGCCTGCTACTGGGCTGATCGCACCCAGTCCTTCGCCAAGGGTTCCAAGGAGTATGTCACCTTTGATTTCAACCTCCTTACCGCCCTGTGCTTCATCGCCGGCTTTGCCTTCCTCGCCAAGTCCAAGCCTCCCCCTGCTAGGCCCGGATCCCAGACTCCTGCTCCGGCGACCCTCGACGACATGAAGCCTCTGTCCCGCGACCAGACCGACGAGTGGAAGGGCTGGATGCAGGCTATCATCCTGGTTTACCACTGGACTGGTGCTTCTCGCGACCTCAACATCTACGTTGGAGTGCGTCTCCTCGTTGCCGCTTATCTCTTCCAGACCGGTTACGGACATGCCGTCTTCTTCAGCACCAAGAAGGACTTTTCTTTCAAGCGAGTTGCCGCCGTGCTTCTGCGACTGAACCTTCTTAGCTGCGCCCTTCCCTTTATCATGAACACCGACTACATGTTCTACTACTTTGCGCCCCTCGTTAGCTTCTGGTTCGTCATCATCTACGCCCTGTTCGCCATTGGCAAGAAGTACAACGACAACACATACGCCCTTGTCGCCAAGATCATCATCTCGGCCGCCATCTGCCCCGGAGTGATGCTCTGGACGCCTGTTCTCGAATGGGTCTTTGCCGCTCTGAGCCTCGTCTTCCGAATCAACTGGGACCTCCACGAGTGGCAGTTCCGCCTGGGTCTGGATGGACTTATCGTCTACGTCGGTATCCTGATGGGTATTGCCTCGGTTCGAACAAAGGCCTACAACCTGATCCTCACCAAGTCGTACGGCATTGCTGGAATCGCTGGAATCCTCTCCATGCCCTTGTACTGGTGGGTTGCCGTTAGCCACGCCGAGAAGAAGCAGGACTACACCAAGCTGCACCCCATCTTCTCTTTCCTCCCCATCATGGGCTTCATCGCCGCCCGCAACATTTCTCCTGTTGCCCGAACGTGGTACTCTCGATCCTTCGCCTGGCTCGGTAAATGCTCCCTTGAGACCTTTACCCTTCAGTTCCATATCCTCCTGGCGGCCGACACCAAGGGCGTTCTCCTTCTCGACATCTTCCACGGCGATGGCGGTCTTCTTAGCGACCGATGGAGGGCTCTCGTCGTCATTGTTCCCATCTTCCTGTGGATTAGCTCTCGCGTTGCGGATGCCACGGGCGGCATGGTCAAGCTTCTGACTGCTCAATGGACCACCCAGACGCAAGAAGATGAGCAGTTCGACCTGGAGAACAAGGCGGATGCCGAGCCCCTCATGAGCAGCTCGCTGTTCTCGAGTTTGGCGCCGCTTACCCGACACATGCCTTCCAAGTCTTCATGGGCCAACAACCTCAAGGTTCGCGTGATTGGCCTTCTTGTCCTCCTTTGGGCATTGAACCTGGTAAGTGACTTGTCCGTCGCTACATTAAACCAATGCTAACGTGGTGTCTAGTTTTATTAAATGTACCATTCACGGCGTTCGGAGTATAGCGCATCGACCGACGGATCGACTGCGGAAACATTGGCAGGGGACCGTCAAAAGACGTAGGACCGGCTTGCAGGGGATTACAAAGACAACGGATATACTGGGCGGCTATTTCAGGGCTGGCATGCCCATCACATACTTCTGGGCTCACAGCCCAAACCTCGATGACACCAGATGTAGATTTCTTATTCATAATGACAAGACATCAAACCACCGTGGCCACGGACTCGTTTAAAGTGAAATCAGCTCATCCGTCCAACCCCGGACCCTGACCCTCGAACGGAAGCCCCTCTAATCAGGGCCGACATGGTTGAGGACAGGGATCTTAATTAACACATCCACATGCGAGGAGGATTTGTGCGGCACGGGCGTCTCCGGTCTGCCGTATTTATACGACGGGATATTCGGATAGACCCGTGCTTGCTTGTTCCGTTCCAGGTCCGAAACCAAGGGGTTGAGACACTTGGTGTTTTCTTGGCGCTCTTTGTTTGGAGATATTGACTTGGCCTCACTTAAGAGCTGCAATAAGAAATATTATTGTGGAATTAATGAAATAACAAATAAGTAAGGCCTGAAATATTGCTTTTCTTAGTATACTTATAATGTAAAGTAAAGACCTTTGACAGTGATACTATCTACACCAGGACAAAATCCTCCTGAGGATGATCCTGCCATTGTTTGATAGCCTCACCATCCATGAATTTGTACATATAGCACTGCCCAACAACCTTGAACTCCCCAGTTATCTCCGTTGGCCTCAATACAAACGGAACATCGCCACCGAACAGCAAGACACAGACATCCCCCTTCTGCATCGCCTTGGGTCCCAGCCCCCAGAACCCGTTTGTTTCGGTGTTGAAGAACCGCCTGTTGGTCCCGTACGATTTGAAGGCCGGATCAAACATGTGTCCCACCCTTGTAACCGTGTCGAGGGACCAGAAGCCTCGTCCAGGTTTGAGGTGGGCTGCGTAAAAGGCCTCGTTTTGGCGTAAGCAGTAGCCGGCGAACTGCTCTACTACACGGTTCCGTCCATCACCGGCTTGATCGCCTTTGCTGTTGTAGTAGCACACGAGCGTTGAAGCCAAGGCCTCCATAGTCTTCTCCTTTGGGTATGGACAAGGTTTCTGCTGGGCAACCTCCCAGCATACGTTGATGAGATGACCGCTACCTTTTGGCGAGTCGAAATCGGAAGCTTCCATGACTCGGGTGAATTGATCGATGGTGTCGATGACGTATCCCGAGACTGTCAGCTTGTTCCCTTCAGCCTGGGCTTTAAAAGACTTCTGTTCCGCCTTTCGAAGAGTCGCGTCCCAGGCTTCCCAGAACGCATCTGCGTGAGAGGGCGTCTTTCTGTCCCATTGAGGGATCCAAGAAGGGTATTCATACTCAGGTTTCAAGCTCTCCTCAGTCTGATGTGCCTGAACTAGAAAGTTGAGCGAGTGCTGAGCGATATTAACTGCCAACAACCGATGCTGCTCCTCGACACTCAGCGAGTAATTCGCCTGAAGCCATGTCCTGTCCGTCCCTGGCCGCGTCGCCTTGGGATGGCCTAGAAAAGCATAGACGTGGTCTAGCTTGTTCGTCGCGTTGAAATACCGCGAGGCTTCCATGACGAGCATAAAGTCAAAATCACAGTGACTCGCCAACTCATCGTGGAAGCCTCTGAGTGTTGGGTTTCGGTACATCCAGTTGCCCTCCTTTTCATACGTCGCCCAGACGTTCCAAAGGGCATACAGAGGAGCACCATCCAGCTTCGACGCATTCTCAGGCCCGAGAAAATATTTGATCTCTTCCTTGAAGTTGGTGTTGTAGATGAATTCAGCAATCTCTGCAAAGTCGATGCTTGAATCACCCCAAAAGGCTGTCGCCGTGGTGGCGAGACCGACTTCCTGGAGAATCCACACACGAGAGAACCAGGTGAGACTGAACAGTCTCCCGATGTAGTCTTTGCCGTTGGCACCGAGGACGGAGGGGAGGACTGACCGCCTGCCGTATCGGTTTCCTGTCAGGTCTGTATACTCTGAGGCACCCTCGGGTTTCATGGCAAGGTAGGTGTAGGGCATCTCTTCCTTGGTGGGAATGAACTCTTCCATGTCTGTCTTTGTATAGATCTTCTTGTTGATGGTCCGTATGCACCGGAATGCCTCTTCAGCAGAGCCCGTTGTATCTGGGCCCAGCCAAACGAGGACATCTCGTGCTTTGTCGTAGATGACACCCATCAGGTCGACCTGATGACCCTTTTCGACATTGTCCTTCTGGTTGATGCAAATCGCATCAGCCCAAGCGACCTGGACCTCGTCGGAATTGCGCATACGACAGAGTCCATCCGAAAGACTCTGTCCAATGTGACAAACGTGGTCAGAGCAAATCAACTCTGCGCTCTTTGTTGGATCGCCCCAGACGTAAGAGAGGGCCGTGTATGGAGGAGCCGTGTCTATCTCGGCTATGAAGAGATCGCACACAAGCGGGTCGTTGGCGGAGCCTGGGTAGATTTTGAGCAGGCGGAAGAATCTCCCTTCGGGGATCGCGGTGTAGGTGAGCGAATCAGACTCCATTGTGAGGATAAAGATGATGTTTCTTTGAGTGGTTTGTATTAACAAAGAACGAAGGGGGACTTTCAGAGAGGTGCTACTCGCGGGTTGATATTACGGATAGAATGTGGCGATGCCTGCAGGCATTGGGGCTTAGACCCTTGTCCGTCTTGGACTTTCATGTACGATATAAGCTGCCAAGACATAACTGCAGCAATTGAGGAGGAAACCAACCCTGTAGCCAGCGAGGCCCTCTCAGTTGTCGCTGTAGGACCATATCTGAAAGTCACCTCCCCCTCCAGTCGCGAAATGCCTCCCAGATGGGCTCGCCGCAACCGCAAACGAGAACCACAGATGGCTATGGTCATGAATGACTGTACGGATCTCAGCCGTCTCCGCATCTGACATGTACAGTTCTTGCGCCGGCGAAACTGACAAGACCCATCGTCCATCGCTTGTGACATCCACTCCTGTTACTCTGTCCTATAGTTCCTATGAGCCATGATCGTGCGTGCCTTGGAATCTTACCTTGTGCTTGAGCTGTTTGACACCATTTGCCGGATTTTTAGGCCACAGCCGCACAGTGTTATCTTCACTCCCAGACACCAAGAGGTTGTGTTTCGAGATGGCCACTGAATGGACACTGGCTTTGTGGGCTTGGAACCTATTTTTCGGCTTGTCGTCCGATTTTACCCCTTCTATAGGCCAAAAGCTCAAGGTGCCATCTAGTGAACCGGCCACGAGCATGGCAGGGCTGGACGAGATGGCCACGCTGACCGGTGTGTCTGGGAACGTGAACTGGGCCATTTCAGAACCCGACTCAGTATCCCACAGCCGGACTGTGCGATCATCACCTGCTGACGCGACGGTATGGTCATCTTTAGAGATGTCTAAAGCATGTACTTCGCTGCGATGGCCCGAGTATGTGCTTTTAACGGTAGCCGACGCGATGTCCCAGACCTGTAAAGTGCTCTCGATCAGCTAATGCAGCCACCACATTTCATCTTCGAACCCCGTACCCTTATGAATGAGTCTTCGCAGGCAGTAATCAAACTCTTGCCATCAGCAGTGAAAACAACTCCCCTCACCAGCAGTATCTTTGCTGTATCTTCTGTTGAATTATGTCTCAAGGTAGCTGTCTTGTCTCCAGTCTCAACGTCGTAAATGTAGGCGGCGTTCATGGCGCCGATAGCAATGTATTTGCCATCAGAACTGAATCGCATAGCATTGATCAAGGAATCAGGGTTGTCACTAGGCATGCGAAGGAAGTTGAATTTGACCTTTGGGCCTGTGTCTGTCGAATGGATATGCCACCGGTCAGGGTCATGCATCAGTTTCTGCAGTGACTTTGCAAAGTCATTTCCGAGGAGTTCTTGTTCAGCTAAAGAGCCGATTGAAGCTTGATTTTGAGCAGCGGACTCGGGATTAGGTGATAGGTCTTCATTTGAAAGCGGTATTTGCCTGTTGTTAGGGTTGGGCCCGTCATGGTCGTCCATCGCTCGAGTAGCGCTTACGCAGAGGTAAAGGTAAAGAAGAGAGAATAGACACACAAAGAAACAACTTGGAGAGCGATACATGGTGTACCCTGCCCATAGTTCGTCTTGCTGCCTTGACAGGTGCTGGAGATGCGTCATTTTTCAGCTGGTCCACGCGGTAAGACAACTCAACATGGATCACACGGCCCTTCGATGTTCCGACTTGAAATCAGCAATGAGGTTGTCAACGGTGAAAACAAGTTACCATAGAATTACCATCGCTTTTGTTGTTCTAAATTAGGTTGGTTGTGATACGATTCAGGAACAAAGCTGATGGAGTACCGCACCGTTGGCTCAGACAAGTCACGTCGGAACAGTGACCGCCTCCCACCAAAATACTCAGGTCAGAACGCTCAAGGGGAACGCATTCTTCTGTACTGTACCGTAGGACTATCACCTCGGCTATTCAAAAGTCAAGAGAATGGCTTACCCCGCAAACTGTCACTATCCGTAACCCTATGGGATGACGTTTACCCCGTAGACGCCGAGCTGACAATTTAAGTTTTATGACGCTGACATGATGAAGCTCGAGATCTGACAGCTGATGAGGAGTGCTTATATAGTAACAGAAACGCCAGCTGCTCCCCTCTTCTTCATCTACGTCTGTCTTCTCCTTGACTGAAGAAACTATACTATCGAAACACTCAATCACTCGTATACATTGATCAACATCAACATGGCACACGGATCTAACGTCGGATACCCCCAAAGCTACGACTCTGGTGACCAGCAGCACTACAGCTCAGCCGCAGTTCACAAGGAGGGGAACATGCACCAAATCAACACGGACGGATACTGTATGCCTTGAGAGCTCTCGGTGAGCGAGGGGATTGTCAAGCTGACCAACGGCTAGTGGACAAGAACAAGATCATGAACGAACTGCAAGAGAAAGATGTGCGCATTTCATATAACGTGATGGTGCAAGGTTCCCCAAGTAACTGACCTTTTCTACTTTTAGATCCAAGAACACGTCAAAGAACGAATGAAGAATGAACCTGGGTTTGCCGTAAGTCATATCACAGTGTGGCTGTATCCAATGGACTTGTCCAGTGGCTAACGTATCCTCAACATCAGGCAATGCGGAACGGGAACAAGCCCTCGCGAGGCGCCATGGTCGATGCCGAGATTGCTAAAGAAGAGGCCGAGATGTTGGCCAAGAGAAAGAGCAAGAAGGGTAGCATGGGGAGTATCTCCAGTTCGGGATCTATGAGCGAATAAGAGTCACGCCTTGGCCGAGGCAGGGGAGACATGGGCTTCGAAATGTACAAGAGGAATAACTCAGATAAGGATGGGAAATGATGTGGATTGTATAGTAAGCTGAAGTTGTCTACTCCTATCGGCATTTAGGATGTTTATTGACTTGGATGGCAATGGGATGTGGTCAGTCCTCGAATGCAACGATCTTTGGCACAAACAAAAAGAAACATGCCCAGAGTGTAGGAATTAATTCAATAGCTACCAGGAACATCTTGATATAGTCTTGAACGTGCTTTCAAAAGTGTATTAGGTCCGGCCAGTTGCCACAATTCTGCACGACGAGAATGCAAGTTCTTGGTTGCGAATGTCAAGACATGCATCATACATGTCAAGGAAGTAAACTTTTTCCAGGATCCAATATTCCGATTAAACCTGAATATAATCATTTTCCAGAGATTAACTTATGTATGGAAAATCGGTATAGAAAATTGGACGTTTCTAACGCCCCGTGACTAAAAGTACATGAAGATTCATTCAAAGTCGTGTTTTATAGGCCGTGACAAGTACAGGTATTCTTTCATCTCTTAAACCATATCCTCAGCTCTCGCACCGTTACTAATAGGTCGTCGAGGAATTTGGGACGAGTGGTGATAACCATTTCCGTGCAACCCCTCTCCTCCATCGCCCTTGTACCCATGTCCAACAGCACTTCCACCGTGTGCCCCCCAACCAGCTCTATGTGTGAAGACGGCATCAACCAACTCGGCTCTACCATCAGCGTACATGAAAGGAGCACCACGGTTGAGAGGGATGTGGTTGTATCTCCAGTCCCAGACTGCGGCGTAAGTCATGCGGTACGCTGAAAAGGCCATGACTATGCCAATGACGGCTCCTGCGAAAACATCGTACCAGTTGTGGAATTCGTCAATGGTGAGAGCTCCACCGATGAGGCAGGCGCCGAGGATGGGTGCGTAGATGGCGATGAGCTTCCACATGGAAGGGTGATAGTTGGAAAAGACCTTGAGCTTCGCGTTGAGGTACAAGTACAAGTATACGAAGCCTGCAAAGGCGGCAGTGGTGTGACCGCTAGGCATCGACTCGAGACTATCATCGATCTGATCAGGGTCACCAGTGCAAATCTCGCGCGTGTAGTAAAGTTTGAGGAAGCCCTTCTCATTATAGCCCTGGTTGTTTGCACGGGTGAGATCTGGCTTGCAGACGTCGAGGAAATGGGGCCGTAGACCGCCGATGAGCCACTTGACGAAGACCTGGAAGACGGCGGCGCAGATTAGAGAGTACAGAAGACCGATGACGGCGTTGTTGACATCCCAGAAGGATCGGATGCGGATCTGCATCAGGAGAATGATGAAGATGGGGATGATGCTGGCAAGGAAGGCAGCGAGCCAGATGGGGATGATCTCATCACGAAGAGGGTATCCGAATTCGGGAAAGACAATCTCGCCGTCTGAAAAGGTGACGGGGAACGATCTTGAGGGAGCGGGCTTGGCTTCGTAGACCTAGGAAGACTCTGTTAGAAGAGATGGTTAAGAGTTGGAGGATGACTTACACCAAGGCCAACGGCACCCATGCAGATCATGGTCAGAATATCCAGCCAGGTACACTTGAGCCACTGGCCGAAAGTCGGGCGTCTCGACATTGGCAGAGGATCGTGGACACGCTTTTGGCGTCTGGTCGAGGGGCCGGCCGGGTGCGGCGACTTGGACCTGTTGAAGAAGCCCATGTTGACGACTGGTGATGTCGGTTGGATGGAGGCGTGAACAGGCTGATTATGCAATCAACTTGATATTAGAAGTTGTCTGTAGAGCTTGTCTAGTCTAGACTTGAGACTGGAGGTTTCTCTCCTATAAATTCACATTTGTAGATGGTGATTTCGCTTGTCGACTCTCAACCTGACGTCACCATCGTCATGATCAGTTACTACACAACTCGAAACCGTCCCTTTGTAATACGCTACTCGCGTGCCATCTACACTAAGCTGCTTGTTTCGGTAGCATCTCCCCAAGGCGGCGACGTCATTGATCAAGCTCATTTCCAGGAAAAGCGAGCCTTGGACGGCAGATTCATGCCGAGGGGGCTTTCCGCGCGGCAGTTTGGTGCCGAGTTGACCAATCACGAATCGCGACTTGCTGTCCTAGCGGCACGGGGATCGCGGCTTGGCCTTGATCTGGGAGATGCTGTGGCTTGTTTTGACAAACGATATCTGATACAGGGCAGAATCCAGGGGGAAAATGTTAGGTTGTTGTCCATGTAATTGTCGCCGAGATTGGTGAGGTGGTTCTTTGTGGTGATGCAAGACTGTTGCACCCACGGCCGACGTTGGCGTCAAGGCAATCGATCGATGGGGGCTTTTATTACGTAAATCACAAATACAAAAAAGGCAGTAAAGAAATAGATTCGTTCATTTCCTTGTCAAAACACTCTTGAACCAGAGTTTTAACCTCAAAATAACCTTGATTCCTGTTGCTCACGAGGTGTGGTCGATAAGTGTGGCTGAACACGGTGGCTGGTAAACTTGCTCTCTGATGAAAGCTGGTAGGGTTGGAGGACATTGCATTTGTGTTTATATGACTAGGTGATTGTGATGCTCGCCATAAATCCGATAATAGGTGTTCTGGCGCGTACATCCCGTCGCGTGGTGCTACACTTTTTCGTGGTTTTATCCCTGCACCTGTTCCGAGCTGATATGGTATAGGGTAGTGGGCAGCGTCGAGTGATGGCCACGTTCATGTGTTTGCTCACATTATCTTGGCCGCTCTCAAAGGATCACAATTGGGGGTTCTGACTCGTTACCATTGCATCAATACTACCAGCCATGTACGCTTGCATGTGCCAAGTCTTCCAGAACATCACCCAACCATAGAGCCAAGAAGTGATCAGCATGCCGTGCCAGGCCAAGCCGGGAGATTCGCAATGACAGTCTTGGCACAACCGAGAGACATGATGGCAGGGTTTATTGACCTAGATCTTTTTGGGGGCCAGGAGCGATGTAACTTGATGGAAAAAAGTGTGGCATAGATAGATGAGCACATGTGTGTGCCTAACTTGTTCATGTCTTCAAGTAGCATCAAGTGTTGAGAGTGAGGCCCCTCAAGTTAATACCTGTTTTATTAAAGAGGGAACAACAAGCATTTGAATTGCCTACAGCGTCCTTAAATGATAGTAACACTAGTCAAATCACCCCCAACCCACCATGAAGGAAATCCAGCCTGGGGCTCTGCCCTGTCCCATCTACTCCTTGGCTTGTCCCTGGTATTCCAGATGTCATTCTCCTGCCTTGGGTCAGCTTGAAATAGCAGCAATCCATGTCTCCGATACACTGTATGGCCCTGAGACTCTGACTTCCTCAGCACGAGGGAGCAGAGAAGATCTTCAGCCTCTAGTAAGCGTAGGCAGTACAACGGCTGATCATCCTGAGTGTGACCATCTGAAGGAACCCATTCTGCACAGTCGTGGTACAAGCATGGAGATGAGTTGACCACCATGTCTGCCTCTGCCACTGTCGTTTTAACAAGGATACCACGAAGGACGATCTGAGAGTCTTGACAAGATTCAGTCCAAGCCTGCATCCCTTCACCGTGCTGGGGCCATTTCTCGATACGAAAGTGAGCCTCTGGAGCGCTTGATTTCTCTTTGGAATACCACACAATCTTGGCTTCCAGAGAGGCCCAGGACCATGTCGGCGCGCGCCACTCGGGTGCTGGCCTTATTTCGTCGTCATACGAGTCCTCGTAAACAGCCCAGGCAAGATCAGAAGGGAAGGAATCTACCCATAGGCCAGCAAAGTGCTGACTCTCGCGCATCGGTGCCATGTACTGCGCAATACCGTCGATCGCCATTAACTTGTCACCTGCGTACGACAACTTGAGCTGGGAATAAATCTCAACCACCTCGTACCATTTAGACACGAGAGCCGAAGTGTCCAGGTGCGCTTCGGCGGGCTGAAGCTTCGAGTTGTCTGGGAATCCGGCAACCTGGGCTTGGAAGCCGCCAAGAATCGGCCAGCACTGACAGACGTTGCGGGCACGGCACTCCCATACGAGCTCTTGGCTTGTAAAGTACAGAGTTCGGGGTGAGAGGAGGCGCTCCTGCATGACCCATGCGCGGTTCATGAGAGGATAGTCAAAGAATCGGTGGTTAAAGTTGAACCGTGCAAACAGTCGATACTCCTGGCCGGATTCGGGGACAGTGCCAGTTATTTCGACCTTTGGAGAGTTGTAGAAGAGACCGCCCTGACCACTCGAGGAAGAAGCAGCAGCGAGGGTGAGAAGCGAGTTCTCATAGATCTGACACATCTGCGAACCCTCCTTTATCCAGCATTCAACGTTGTGCTGAATGATGCAGAGTGAATCAATCCAGATGTACTGATACCCAAGCTTGCGAGTGATGGCAATGGCATCCTTGAAGGTCTTGGGTAGCGCCGCAGCCGGGATCTCTTTTGTGTACTCCTCGTACGTCTCATCGTTGAGTTGTGCCGTGATGCTCTCCGGAGGCCCCCAGCAATGGCTCAAGGCGAGGTACTTGGTCTGTACCGGGTCTAATCCTAGACTTTTGACGACTCGAACAGACGTTTCTTGGACCTCGACCAGTCTGGACGGGAGAAACCCGTCGCTTGCATTATCGCAGAGTGAATGATTGTCAAGACACTCTTTGAGGGCATCCAAAGCAAAGGCGCATGACTCTTCCGAGTCTGTTGACGTTGGGATATCGTCCAAAAGAGGGACACTCTTCCAGGGACTGGGATGTTCTGTTGCGAGTTAGGAAATCATCCAACAAGAAGACTCAAGGGCATGGGGTGAATACCCGGAACCGCATGAATAAGAATATCATGCTCAACTATAAAGGGATCCTTCTCGATTCTCAAACTCATTTCCCACTGCGTAGAATCGGCCGGGTGAAGCATGTCTGTCCGTATTCGTCTCTCCGTAGTCCAAAGGATGTATTCCAGGTCCGGAGATGAAGCCTCTGGTAGTAGCTGCTGGACAGCCTTCCGGACGGCATCGCAACAGATACACCCATTTGCAGCTGCCTTGTAGAGTTGTTTGAGAGTTCCTCGGGCGTCATCCGTCGCAAAGTCACCGCAGGACGCGCAGGGCGACATGGTGACCCGTTTGATGGCTGATATCACAGGCAAGAGATGAGAGGTTTGGGTGAGGTTCGCATTTCTGCCTGACGGATGAGATTGGGCCAAAAAGCGACCCCAATCTTGGCTTGGCGGCTGACCAAGTGCAGCACACCTTGGCGCCATGGCTTCAACATCGCAACCAGGTCAACCAACAACACCAAAAAGGAATATCACGAGTTGCTGCTCGCGTGGCGTCTCTCCCGCCGGGAATTGAACCCGGGTCTCAAGCGTGACAAGCTTGCATACTGACCACTATACTACGGAAGAATGGTGGTTGTCATCAACCACTGTAGTGAGGGGATTCGATGGGACGGGGTGGGGATATGCGGGTATAGCTCACGTCTACCGTCAGAGGCTATGAGCGATTGTATATATATTCATGGGCATCTAGATACTCGTGGAATGTCTGTAGATACTATCCAAGTCTCCTCCTGTATAACCCTCGCACCGGATCTCTCCATGACTCAGTTGTCCCCAACACCGCAGCAATAGTGTCATCACAGCGTGTAAATGAAATCAGGACGCACATCACCACTGATAGCCTTCTGCTCATCGTCCATGGCATCCCACCTGGCATTGCGCTTGCCGCTCCTGCGCGCCCTGTTCTCCCAACGCAGCGCAAAGTGCATAAAGATGGAGCCACCGAGGAGGAAGATGACCTGGTATGCAAGCACCATGCCGTGTCCCGTCCAGTAGCGAGGCCTCTGGGCGTCGAGATAGACGTTGGAAGAAACGACACCGTTAAGATTGCCCCAGCCGACAACCATTCCGAGAACGATGGCGCGCTTCAAGGAACCCTCGATGTTGTTGTTGACCCAAGACACGGTGTTGGAGACGGTCGGATAGATTCCTTGAATATATTAGCAATGGTCCAACATACAACAACATCAAACTTACCCATTGCTCCAAGGAACACGGCGCCGTACTGAACCTTGGGTTTGTCACTAGCCAGCAACATGATGAAGCCAATGATGCCCACGCACACAGTGGCAATGTTGCAGAAGCCTCGCCATCGGGTCCGGTCCGCCGTGAAACCAACGACGATGGTGGCCAGCGCCGCACACGCATACGGAGGCACAGAGAGGAGCTGCGCGCGCGTGCCGACGTAGCCCATGCCGCGCAGGATGGTGGGAAGGAAGAGGGAGAAGGCATACAGAGGCATCAGGCAGCCCATGTAGATGACCATATACCCATACGTCTTCCAATCTTTGGCAGCAGCCCAGATATGTCGCTTGTCAAAGTCTTCAGCGGTCCGACCCTGACGGTCCATGATCAGACGGCGCTGAACGCGGATGCGATCTTCAGGGGACAGGAAACGGGCAGTATCAGGCCAGTCAAAGACCATCCACCAGCAAAAGATGCCGATAAAGACGGTCGCCAAACCCTCGAGGATAAAGATCCAAGCCCAACCAGACTTGCCACCGGTACCGTCCATCTGAGCAATGGCAGCAGCTAGCAAACCACCAAACGATCCGGCGAGAGCAGCAGCCGAGAAGAAGATGGCCGACCGGGCACCAATCTCGGAGCCCTTGTACCAGCAGCCTAGATAGTAGTTGACGCCAGGGTACAAGCCAGCCTCGGCGACACCAAGGAAGAATCGCGCAGCCAAGAGGCCGGGGTAGTTGTGGCAAAGACCCATGAGGGTCATGACGATGCCCCAGGCGATGATGATGCCTGTGAAGAAGATGCGTGGTGTGAGGCGCTTGAGCAGGCCGTTGGTGATGGGCTCGAAGAGAGCGTAGCTGATGAAGAAGATGGTGAGGGCCATGTTGTAATCGCCCTGCACCATGCCGAGCTCCTCTTCCATGTTCTCCAGACGGGCGTTTCCAATGTTGGTTCGGTCGAGGAAGGAGAGGAGGTAGAGGAGTGAGAGCCAGGGGATAAGCCACATGTCAACCTTCCACATCAGCTTCTTGTCCTGGTGATGGTCAGTAAACATGCATCAAGATGTGGATGTACAGAGCAACTGACAATCTCCCGGCGTTCTTCATCACTCTTCCCCGCGTCGGGGTCGGGCAGGTCTGCCAGAAGCTGAGCACGCTCCGCCTCGATGGCAGACATGGGAGGAAGCTTGGAGGCATTCTCAACATCAACAGCCGTGGGCTTCTCCTGCTCCGACGGCGGCGTTCTAGTGCTATCAGTCGTCATGGCGAAAAGCTGAAGAAAGAAGAACAATGATTGACAGATGATCAAGTTCAAACTCTGGGGGAACAACACCGTCATATAAAATCTCAAAGGCGGCCCGAATACCGTTGTGTCTCTTCCCTCTCTGACGTGCCTCGGCGTGTCTTCCCTGCAAGCCCTCACATGCGGGGACGCGGAGAGAAAACAAAAGAGGTCAAAGCTGTCCAGATCTGCGATTCGCTCTAGGCGATTAAAGGAAGGTAATAATGATCAACGTGGAGAGGAGACCTTTCCCCGCGATCAAGTCTAATTGGACCGACGGGGTGAGGAATGTCGATCGTGGATGGTTTTCGGGGGGCTGTGATGACCAAGTGAGCAAGGGTTGCGAGCAACAAGATTGTAACCCTCCCCCTCAAAAGGAAAAAGGCTATCAGCCTGAATGTGCCCCCAGCACATGTTATGCAAGAGGCTGCTGCAGAAAGCCAGCCACCAAGGGATCTGATCTCTCTCCCGTGCTACGTGGCTTCTTGTTGGATTCTCGTGGGTTTCTAAATACGGAAGAGATTTAAAGCCAACGCCCATGTATTCCTTTATTGTTCGGGAACATGGCTCACGTCTGTTGGTTGGTTGGGGGGACCATCTTCCCGTGTGTCACACTGAGGCGTAAGCCCTCTTCCCCCCTCCGTCTGCATGGCCATGCCGTCACTTCCGAAACAAAAAAACAGAAGAGGGACATTTTGTTTCGGGCTTACGGGGCGCACATTTACGCTGATCACAATGTTGCAGCGGCCATAAATGATTGTCCGAAGGAGGGTCATGTTGGCTGTTTACTGGGCCGTCTAATGCCCGCGACGACGCGATATCCAGTCTGCCTCGTCATCTTTTGCACTCCATCCAAGCATCATGTTAAGCTTAAGAGTAGTCGCTCTTTGCTGAGTCTTGGCTTACCAAGACTGGATGCAAGCTCCACGTGGCAAAAGCTTGATTATGGTGTGTGGCCTCTCGGCCCATGATGGAGGTGGCTTTCTTCTCCAACTTGTCACGCTGCGCTCAACCAATGTGACGCCATTGTGACTGTCGGACAAGTTGTTCCTGTAGATATGCCGGTAAGATAATAATCCGCAGCTATCCTTCTTGTACGATCCTACTCTGCTTTTTCAGCTCTACTGTAGAGAATTCATCTCCTCACGAGAACTTTTGTACCACCACCTTTCACCGCCGAAACTTTCCGGATCAGCACTGGCGGTTACCGCGGGCGAGTCAGAAATAACCCCGAGGGTTTGGTTCGGGACGATACATGTGGTCAAATTTCACCAAAGAGTTTATTCACAGTTCCGTGTCACCACCACCGGTTACAAATGAAGTTCATCACCCATGCACCCGCCAAGCTCTCTCTCTCTCTTGGCGATACAACGTCCGGCAGTTCCGCCGCCAATGAGGCAGGTGGCGGGGGTAACTACCCTCTTGGCGTGGATGTTTCCGTCTTGGCTTTTAGAAATGAAATGGAAGAATCCATGGACATGGGAAACAAGGTCTAACCCGACAAGGAGAGGAGCCCGATCAATACTACCACGAGATATGAGATATTGGTTGCATTTTCTCTCTGGACGAACGGAGATCATCGCGTGACAGCTGTCAAACATTGATAGGTTCGGGGCTTTTAATCTGGTGTCCAGGCGCCCGGATTCACGGTGCGTTGAGCTTCTCCGAATGCCTTAGGAAACACATAATCGTCATAGTGAGGGTGGGGGCTAGCTAGGAGCAGGCGGGTCATCAGGGGCATGCTCTTTAACCCGCCGATGCAGCGGTCGAAGAAGAGTCGATCCAGAGCCGCGGCCATCCGTCGCAGCTCGTCATCGCCGCGACCGGGCATTCTACTGCAGGCTTGGATATCCACCAGATTCCTCCCGGCGAAGTGGCTTGACCAACCGGTCCTCTCCAGCCGGTTCGTCGTCTCGTGCCTCAAGATCCCTTCCTCCATGTCCTTCTGCATCTTCTCCTGCTCCTCCTGCTGTAGTGACCACCCTTGGGTGATATCGGCGATCATCATCTGATCTTCTGAGTGCGTCGCGCGGGTAACGCCAACGAATCCTTCAATACTGTTACTGTATGCCCGTCTCAACATAAAACAACATGTCTTTCCAACCCGCGCTCGCATCCCCGGCAAGCCTGTCGCCGGCAGCCTCAAAGCCAACGCCGGTTCCTTCAGCCTTCTCGCGACTAGCCCAATCCCGGACGGTGGCCAAGCAATTGGAAGAGGCAGCCGTTGTGGCATTACCCGCAAACCCGTCCGTTGAGGATCTCCCCAAGATTGTCTGGAAGAACCGTCGGTTCGTTCATGAAGACTTCCACGGTGTTAGCATTGGGATATGATGCTATGAAGTGTTGATATTGTGTTCTTTGTTATAGCTGAAGCCCGGCCCTTGATGGGATAACCGCGTACGATAGATAGTATTAAGAGCTATGATAGGGTCATCAATATGATTACCACTGTTGATGCTAAGACTCCTCAAGCCCAAGACAAAGAGGTCTAAACGGATGCTGGTAGGCTTATCAATGTATTCGCTCAATC